>WEIS01043377.1:43275-84863 GCA_013389965.1 Todus mexicanus
CTTCCAACCCGTAACATCCTGTGATTCGGTGATTTCGCCTTCTTGCTCTCAATCTTTTGACTACGTAACCTCAGAATAGAAGTCATGCTGTGCCTCTAGCAAAGGCATTAAATTATGATTCAGTTAAGTACTGCTGTTTCTGCAGTTTTATGGCAGATTGCCTCAGAGGGGTTATAGGCAAGGAAGGGGTTTATCTTTTTTATTGTTTTCGGGGAGGAGGTTGTTTGGTTTTTGTTTGTTTGGTTGGTTTGTTTTTAAACCAGTGCTGTTATTTTTAATGCACCTGAATTAATATCAAGGTAAAAAGATTTTGAGTTGAGGTGCTGCAAGAATCTTGACTGAAAATAAATTATGTTGGCTTCAGTGAAAGCTGCACAGTTTATAGTGGGAATTAATTTGATTTCCATTTTTCTGAGTGCAAACAACTGAGTTGTTTACCTTGGAAAAGAGTGGGAGTCAGAAGGGACCTCTCAGTTGGACTAAGTCAGACCATCTAGATTTCTACAGGAGCGAAGCAGTCTGGGACCTCTGCAAGATTTCTGTGTCTGACTTCAGTTATGTATTTTTTAGTTTTGAGTGGTAGAATGAAGCTGATGAATGTTTCTGCTTGATGGTAGGTAAGAAGTCTCTTGCCAGCTGTTTGTGTCTTTACAACACACCTGAAAAGCTTCAGTGCACGAGGAGCACAGTGGATCACTCCTGTTCCGCTAGTGCTGCAGAGGAATCCTGCTGATGGGCTGGTGAAGGAGGAGCTGATTCCTGTGGCGCGAGCAGTGCTGTTACAGTCACCAGACTGCTGCTAGGGGTTTGGCTTTTTCTTGAAGTAAAAAATTAACATAACTTGAAGGCTTTGAGGGCTTTTACTGCATCAGTAAAGACATCCATGAAAAGAGGGTTGTAGTTCATTTGAAGGGCAGAAAAGGAGCAAGCACTTCAGAAAAGCAGCATAGAACTGCAGTGCTGCAGGGGCTTGGAGTTTCAGGTGGGCTTTATAGTCAATCAGAAGGAGGATGACAGTACAGAGTTTCCTGGAGGTTCCCTTGAGTACCTGAACCTAGGTCTGAAGATTTGTGAAGTACCCCAGTTACCAGTGTACCGTGCAAACCCTGCCTGGATACAGGGATGCCTCAGGGTTCCCCTGGCTGGTAAGTCTGGTCTCGCTGCCGCCTCGGAGTCAGCGTTGCTGGGGACCTGTCAGATACAACAACCGCTTGGTGAATGACCAGGAAGGGCGATGTGCTTTGTTGCGCCTTGCACGCCCCCCCTTCCTCGCTCCCTTTCCTCCCCCAGCTGGATTTACTAGGTAATAATTATCTACGTGAATGAAGAGTTTATTGAGGTAGGTATTTTCCACATACACTTGAAAAGTGGTTGAGGGTTTTTTTTGCTTTGTTTTGGGGTTTTTGTTGTTGTTGGGGTTTTTTTTAATCTATATTTCAATATTTCAACTTTTTCTCTGCAAAAAATGCACAATGGCTACTCACGGGTAGCCTCCTTTAGTAAAAAAGAGTTTATAATTTAATGTTACAGAATTGTGGAGGCATTGGAGGTACGATGGATGCTTTTGCTGTAGTAATTAATGCACGGATGGAGCTAGTATCTGAAGTGTGGCTGAGTGACAATCAGCGTTACATGGCGCTGAATGGACACACCATCTGCCTTTGGCCTGATTGAAAGGGTGTTCTTAGGAACATTTTTTGGTTACAATTATTTTTATCATGAGGTAATTTTAACTTTTGTGCTTAGCAAAATATGTGTCTTCTGCCAGAACATAGTAAAGATAGCAGGAAAACTAATCTGTACTGTTGGATGAGACAGAAATTATAGGATTGCAAAATTTACTGAAGGGGCAATTATTAGTGATGTCATTATCAGGAGCATTTTTTAAAAAATACTTAGTGTGCATCACTACATCTAGTAAATGGAGAGCTTGTAATACAACAAAATAACAATGAGACTGTTTCCAGTNGAGAAGGCTGAGGGGTGACCTCTTCAATGTTTATAGATAAGTAAAGGGCGAGTGTCGGGAGGACACTGTCTTCTCAGTGATGTCCAATGATAGCACCAGAGCCAAGGGGCTCACGCTGAAGCAAAGGAGGTTCCACGTACACACACGGGAAAACTTTTTCAGGGTGAGGGTGACAGAGACTGGCACAGGCTGCCCAGAGAGGTTGTGGTCTCATTCTCTGCAGACATTAAAGATCCGCATGGACGCGTTCCTATGTGACTTCATCTGAGTGATCCTGCTCTGACAGGGGAGTTGGACTAGACAATCTTTCAAGGGCCCTTCCAACCCGTAACATCCTGTGATTCGGTGATTTCGCCTTCTTGCTCTCAATCTTTTGACTACGTAACCTCAGAATAGAAGTCATGCTGTGCCTCTAGCAAAGGCATTAAATTATGATTCAGTTAAGTACTGCTGTTTCTGCAGTTTTATGGCAGATTGCCTCAGAGGGGTTATAGGCAAGGAAGGGGTTTATCTTTTTTATTGTTTTCGGGGAGGAGGTTGTTTGGTTTTTGTTTGTTTGGTTGGTTTGTTTTTAAACCAGTGCTGTTATTTTTAATGCACCTGAATTAATATCAAGGTAAAAAGATTTTGAGTTGAGGTGCTGCAAGAATCTTGACTGAAAATAAATTATGTTGGCTTCAGTGAAAGCTGCACAGTTTATAGTGGGAATTAATTTGATTTCCATTTTTCTGAGTGCAAACAACTGAGTTGTTTACCTTGGAAAAGAGTGGGAGTCAGAAGGGACCTCTCAGTTGGACTAAGTCAGACCATCTAGATTTCTACAGGAGCGAAGCAGTCTGGGACCTCTGCAAGATTTCTGTGTCTGACTTCAGTTATGTATTTTTTAGTTTTGAGTGGTAGAATGAAGCTGATGAATGTTTCTGCTTGATGGTAGGTAAGAAGTCTCTTGCCAGCTGTTTGTGTCTTTACAACACACCTGAAAAGCTTCAGTGCACGAGGAGCACAGTGGATCACTCCTGTTCCGCTAGTGCTGCAGAGGAATCCTGCTGATGGGCTGGTGAAGGAGGAGCTGATTCCTGTGGCGCGAGCAGTGCTGTTACAGTCACCAGACTGCTGCTAGGGGTTTGGCTTTTTCTTGAAGTAAAAAATTAACATAACTTGAAGGCTTTGAGGGCTTTTACTGCATCAGTAAAGACATCCATGAAAAGAGGGTTGTAGTTCATTTGAAGGGCAGAAAAGGAGCAAGCACTTCAGAAAAGCAGCATAGAACTGCAGTGCTGCAGGGGCTTGGAGTTTCAGGTGGGCTTTATAGTCAATCAGAAGGAGGATGACAGTACAGAGTTTCCTGGAGGTTCCCTTGAGTACCTGAACCTAGGTCTGAAGATTTGTGAAGTACCCCAGTTACCAGTGTACCGTGCAAACCCTGCCTGGATACAGGGATGCCTCAGGGTTCCCCTGGCTGGTAAGTCTGGTCTCGCTGCCGCCTCGGAGTCAGCGTTGCTGGGGACCTGTCAGATACAACAACCGCTTGGTGAATGACCAGGAAGGGCGATGTGCTTTGTTGCGCCTTGCACGCCCCCCCTTCCTCGCTCCCTTTCCTCCCCCAGCTGGATTTACTAGGTAATAATTATCTACGTGAATGAAGAGTTTATTGAGGTAGGTATTTTCCACATACACTTGAAAAGTGGTTGAGGGTTTTTTTTGCTTTGTTTTGGGNATTCTCTGCAGACATTAAAGATCCGCATGGACGCGTTCCTATGTGACTTCATCTGAGTGATCCTGCTCTGACAGGGGAGTTGGACTAGACAATCTTTCAAGGGCCCTTCCAACCCGTAACATCCTGTGATTCGGTGATTTCGCCTTCTTGCTCTCAATCTTTTGACTACGTAACCTCAGAATAGAAGTCATGCTGTGCCTCTAGCAAAGGCATTAAATTATGATTCAGTTAAGTACTGCTGTTTCTGCAGTTTTATGGCAGATTGCCTCAGAGGGGTTATAGGCAAGGAAGGGGTTTATCTTTTTTATTGTTTTCGGGGAGGAGGTTGTTTGGTTTTTGTTTGTTTGGTTGGTTTGTTTTTAAACCAGTGCTGTTATTTTTAATGCACCTGAATTAATATCAAGGTAAAAAGATTTTGAGTTGAGGTGCTGCAAGAATCTTGACTGAAAATAAATTATGTTGGCTTCAGTGAAAGCTGCACAGTTTATAGTGGGAATTAATTTGATTTCCATTTTTCTGAGTGCAAACAACTGAGTTGTTTACCTTGGAAAAGAGTGGGAGTCAGAAGGGACCTCTCAGTTGGACTAAGTCAGACCATCTAGATTTCTACAGGAGCGAAGCAGTCTGGGACCTCTGCAAGATTTCTGTGTCTGACTTCAGTTATGTATTTTTTAGTTTTGAGTGGTAGAATGAAGCTGATGAATGTTTCTGCTTGATGGTAGGTAAGAAGTCTCTTGCCAGCTGTTTGTGTCTTTACAACACACCTGAAAAGCTTCAGTGCACGAGGAGCACAGTGGATCACTCCTGTTCCGCTAGTGCTGCAGAGGAATCCTGCTGATGGGCTGGTGAAGGAGGAGCTGATTCCTGTGGCGCGAGCAGTGCTGTTACAGTCACCAGACTGCTGCTAGGGGTTTGGCTTTTTCTTGAAGTAAAAAATTAACATAACTTGAAGGCTTTGAGGGCTTTTACTGCATCAGTAAAGACATCCATGAAAAGAGGGTTGTAGTTCATTTGAAGGGCAGAAAAGGAGCAAGCACTTCAGAAAAGCAGCATAGAACTGCAGTGCTGCAGGGGCTTGGAGTTTCAGGTGGGCTTTATAGTCAATCAGAAGGAGGATGACAGTACAGAGTTTCCTGGAGGTTCCCTTGAGTACCTGAACCTAGGTCTGAAGATTTGTGAAGTACCCCAGTTACCAGTGTACCGTGCAAACCCTGCCTGGATACAGGGATGCCTCAGGGTTCCCCTGGCTGGTAAGTCTGGTCTCGCTGCCGCCTCGGAGTCAGCGTTGCTGGGGACCTGTCAGATACAACAACCGCTTGGTGAATGACCAGGAAGGGCGATGTGCTTTGTTGCGCCTTGCACGCCCCCCCTTCCTCGCTCCCTTTCCTCCCCCAGCTGGATTTACTAGGTAATAATTATCTACGTGAATGAAGAGTTTATTGAGGTAGGTATTTTCCACATACACTTGAAAAGTGGTTGAGGGTTTTTTTTGCTTTGTTTTGGGGTTTTTGTTGTTGTTGGGGTTTTTTTTAATCTATATTTCAATATTTCAACTTTTTCTCTGCAAAAAATGCACAATGGCTACTCACGGGTAGCCTCCTTTAGTAAAAAAGAGTTTATAATTTAATGTTACAGAATTGTGGAGGCATTGGAGGTACGATGGATGCTTTTGCTGTAGTAATTAATGCACGGATGGAGCTAGTATCTGAAGTGTGGCTGAGTGACAATCAGCGTTACATGGCGCTGAATGGACACACCATCTGCCTTTGGCCTGATTGAAAGGGTGTTCTTAGGAACATTTTTTGGTTACAATTATTTTTATCATGAGGTAATTTTAACTTTTGTGCTTAGCAAAATATGTGTCTTCTGCCAGAACATAGTAAAGATAGCAGGAAAACTAATCTGTACTGTTGGATGAGACAGAAATTATAGGATTGCAAAATTTACTGAAGGGGCAATTATTAGTGATGTCATTATCAGGAGCATTTTTTAAAAAATACTTAGTGTGCATCACTACATCTAGTAAATGGAGAGCTTGTAATACAACAAAATAACAATGAGACTGTTTCCAGTTTTAGACAATACCATGGACTACTTTTTGTAGATTTTCTTTTCTTTCAGAAATTATATTGTAAAACTCAGAATTTATAGAAGAGAACTTTTCTGTGTTTTTGAGATGATTGAAGATCAAGTTTAGACTGCTGAAAAAAATAAGTTTGCTGTTTCTCAGTAGGAACGCTCATAGCTGTCTTTAAACTTCTCCCTTGTCATTTCCTCCTCTTCCCCCCGCCCATACAGTCGAATCTCAAGTTTTGTTTTATTATGGAATATAAAACCTTTCTGTCCCTTTTGTGCTTTCCTGGACATCCTTAAAAACGGTTCTTAAGCATAAACAATTCACACGTGTCTATTAGGGCTCACATTTTGAGACTAAAGATCCCAGACAAGGTGAAGTTTTCATGGTTTTCATTTCAGGCAAATGCGGAATTAACTCTGAGACACCAAGTTTTAAACTGATCAAAACAGACACAGAATAGTTGCTATAGGCAAAGGGCTTAAACATTTGGGCTGCAGTTTCCCAATTTTAAATGCATTTGTGTTACAGGTTTTAGCTTTTAAGTAACGACAGTCTGCTCTCATCTGGGGAGCCAGACCTGTTTGCTCAGGCAGCTTGGCTTCTCTCAGTGCAAACAAGCATTTCATCGGCTATGGGTAAAGTACGACGGGCTATGGAAAAGAAAGTCTCTGATCTCTGGCCCTTAATGGGAACGGTTATAGCTGTCACTGAAATACAATTTTGAAAATGTTTGTTCTGGTAAGATTGTTCTGAATGAAAAAAACCAACTTGACCTTTTTTAGATTATATTTTTAAAAAAGGAGTCTTTGCGTTGCTTTTGTAAATAGATAAACTTCTATTAGTAACTGGCACATTTGCTTTATAAATATTCTTTTAAAACAAAAAGTTTTCAGATTTTAATTTGTCAATTTATTTTAAGGGTATTATTTATTTTCTGGTTCGTCCTTTGTACAACATTACGACAGAACTGGGCTTCAGGTTGCTTCTGAGTACATGTTTCCCACTGTATTTGATTGATAATGGATTTTTACGACTACTTTCTTTCCTGTCTTTAAAACCAATAGAAACAGGAGAGCAAACTTCAGATGCACCCTGCGTCTATTCTCAGAGCGGTTTCTCAGAAGGGCGGTTGTACTTGATGTCTTTTTCCTTAACTTTCTGGAACTGGGAGGTGCAAAAGCACGTGGTGCAAATACGGTTCGGTGTGACTCTGTTGTCTGCAGCACGTCAGCAGTGGCTGCTGAAGCCCCTGGGAAGCTGCCGGGCTTTCTGTTTGTCAGGAAAGAGAGTGGCGCTGGCTTTTATTTGTGCAGTGCTAAATATAGCTTATATTAACACAGCTGTCTTTTGGGGGGTTGGGCTTGGTTTTTTCCTTCCCTAAAGCATCACAGTGATGATAAATCTGTATCAGTCCTCTCTGAATGTTAAGTAGCATAAGAATACAGAAGCTGTTTTTGTTTGCAGCTTGATGAAGAATCTGGTTTGATTGTCTTTAGCCAAAGTACAGCACCTAGACTGATAAATGATGCAGCTACTCTGTCGTCTGATATATGATACAAAACACCTATAAAAGTTCTGAATAAGTAATTGGATATTAAATTGAATCGCCTGTTTTAAGAAAGGGATGAGTCGGAAAGTTCAAACATGGGGAAAGCAAGAGTCAGTGTTAGAGCTAGTTCTACCTATTCTTAATAGAGAATGCTTGCAACATCCAGTGTTGCTGCCTTCCCCCTTAAAACCTCAACAGCCATTTCTTAGAAAGTACTAAAATCTGTTAAAATTATCTGAAAACAAATTTGAGGTGACTCAGCTGCTAGTCATAAGTTTCTGGAAAGTTCTTCCATATGAGGGGTGTGTGTGGCAAGGAAGGGAAGATCAGTCTCCATCCGGCAGTAACGTTAACAATGCATGAAGAGCACATGCAACTAAACAACGCCAGGGTTGTGGGGATCTTCTGTGCTACCTTTATTCTGCCTCTGGGCTCTTCCTCTGCACTGTCCATCCCTTCTCCTTATCCTCACTGCGGAGAGCCAGCGCTCTGTGGCAGTTCTGTGTTCCTCACAAGCAATGTGACTTTAAATAAACCATTCCACTGCCATACAAGATGACTGTAAAAATGGGATACCAGAGGAAACCGGGAGCGCTTACTGGGCTGGCCAGAGTAGTTGTGAAAGTAATTCAACTTTGAGGAGAGAAAAGTGACAGTGAGTTCTGAAGCCTAATTTTCCCCAGTTGTCACCGATATCTATGTGGACATTGAGCCATTGGCCTGTGCCCTCTGAATGAGACCTCGCAGCTTGCCTTTTCTTGGCTTAAAACACCCACATTTAAGTTGCTGTGGCATTGGTGAATCCTCTAGAGGGAAAACAGAAGAACGTGAACCTCAATCTTTTCAGTGCTGTGAGCATGACTCTCTTGAACTGGCGCATTGCTGGTGTTCTGTACCAGGTTACGTCTCGATACAAAACCAGATAACCCTGTGTTACCAAAAAAAAGGCTGAGAAGGTGATTTGGAAGGCAGTCTGAAAGCCAGGCTTGTCATCTGCATTGTTGTGACAGTGTTGTACGAGTTTGGTTAAAAACTAGTAAGGACAATTCTGCTTATGACGCAATGTACAAACTGGAACAGCTTTGCAAATGCCACCAAGAGAGCTCTGAATAGCAGAACTATTGGGTGGGTGTTATCCCTTCCCACTGCTGAAGTCTGAATTGAAAGATAGAAGCAGAATTCTGGAGGATAAGGGAAGATAGAAATGCGAAGTAAAAGCGTTTGAGTTGCTAAGGCTGTCGTCTTCCATGAGAGCATCCGTATGTGGAAAAGAGCTGCGTGTCATCAAGAGTTGAGTGTGAGAAGCAGAATTAATGTGTAATACTAAAGTCTTTCTCCCCTCTCCATGGCAGTGGTTTGGGCTGTCCCGTTTCTCGGGGCTCACTGGTGCAGCTGGATGTTTTGAATATTTCCTTACTTGAGATAATAATATTGTTAAAAACTTCTAACTGTTCTCAATGACTGATGTAGGCTATGACCTGTCTGATAGTGTGCGTAAATCTGCCGATGGCTGATCTGCTTTTGCGTTATCACAAACTGAGTAAATTTTGTGCTGCAGAATTCGTGTTACATTTCACACTGAAACACATTTGAAAGTCTGGCTTCTTTTGATTTTGTCAGTGGTTAAGGAGTACTTACAATGTGACCAAAAAATGTTTGTGTTTACAATTTTTAATGCGCACCTAAAAAAAATTATCTTTGTAGTTAATTTACTTTGCTGTCAGATCTCTTTTTTTAGCTGATTGCTTTCAAATACTGCATCTCTGAAGTCTTTTGGGATTCATTTTTTGTGACTCAGCTTAAATAATTTACTTATGAGTGAAAAATACATGTCTGAAACTAGAAGTAACTGATGCTAAAAATATGTGTAATGTTGTGCGTAGCACTTGCAAGGTAGATAAGGAAAAGAAAAGCTGTGACCAGCTCAGTATGGCATATTCTTCATGCTGTTGGCTTTTTTAATTGGCCATTTTGGAAAATTCTACTAGTGTTTTTTTTTTTTCTTACAAAAAGAAATGTACTTGTCCTGGGAGAAATAGTGTAGGAAAAACAAAATACTTGATAATTTGCGGAGTGGTAGGCTTGTAGAAAGTGCTGCAAGCTGAAAAATGCTCAGTTCAAAAGTCCTGCTGTTTTATTTCTTTCCTTATTTATTTATGTCAGCTTTTCTGTTATTTCTACACAGCACATGAGTGTGTTTCATTTCCATTCTCCTCAACACACACGCACTGCTGCTGCGTAGCTTTCACCCTCTGTCAGAAGAATCGGTCCTGTCGATTGGGGAACTGGAATTGGGAGATTTGAGACTTCTTGCTGAAGAAACAGATGATGTCATGCTCAGAGGAGCTAAAATACTACTTTGAAAAATCATGATGTGAGGGTCAGTGAGCCTGTGTTGCGTTTGGAGGAAGTTCTGATAAGCACTGCAATACGTAAGAAACCTTCCAGTCAACGTTTTTCCCATTATCAAGAAGTTCAGTAGTATGCCCTTAATAAGCATTAGTATGTTAATTAAGAAGTGTTCTTGTTACTAGTTTAGAACTTCATTTTATTACAGGCGCATAAAGTTTACTAGATTAATGTGAAGGTTCTGTGGTTGAGCCAGACAAGATACAAATGCGTGAAGGAGTTTCTTCACAAATTTGGTTGTGGAAGGACAGTCTCTTATCTCCGGTTTGTACTCGTTTCATGCCACTGCTTGATCTCCTGGGACTGCCAGTTCCCCATCACTTGTCTGAGAGGCAGGACTCGGTGTATCCCCTGAGCTGAACTGGCCGGAACGGTGGAGCAGGGGCCAGGCAAAGCTGTGCTGTCGCCCCTCCTGGGGAGGGAAGAAGGTCTGGATTTGTCTCTTCGCTTTGTCATTGGCCACAATGGAGAGTTTTGGAGCTCCTGCCAGTTTGACTACTTTCAAACGAAAAGGTTGAGAAAAGGTTGCGTAATGCTAATACTACACTAGTGAGAATTGTACAGTTTCAGTTTCTGTCTTTGCAATTCTTACTTTTTATTAGTTTTAAGCATGAAGTGTTACTTTAAAAGGAAAGAGTAATTTGTGGCTGCATTTGTCTCACTTCAGGTGTTACTTTTCAACAAGTTTTACCTTTAGCTTCTTGGAGTGTTTGCAGTAGTACCACGGCTGTAAAACTCAACCTCAAAATAGGAAAAAATGCTTAAATAAAATATGCAAAATAGTTCTTTGTACCCATTATTATCCTTCAATTTCCAGCTATCTACTGTCCTTGACATAGTTTTATTACTTCTCTGTGTCTGAGACAAAATTTTACTCTAGAATTCTTCTGTAGTGCTGGACAATTACCTAATTAAACAGTCTGGTTGTCACCAGTGAGTTGCTTCTAACATCAAACATTATGATCTGTTATTTGCAAGCAGTAAACGCTGGGTTTAGTTATAGGAAGCTACACTTAGAATTTATATAGTATTCTAAAAGTGGGCAGGGTTGTATGTGTGGAAATTGGCTGTTCTCCATCTCTCCTTTGAAATCATGGAGTTCCTGATGGACAGGTGGTGAATATTCAGAATTAATTCTATATTGGAAAAGGTTTGGCATGACTTCCATCTGCAGCTTTTTCATCATGTGGAATTGTTTGCTTCAAATTACTAGAGTGGTATTACCAGAGCTCCAATGTACATCTTATAGTTGTGTTGGTGTATTGACAGTTAACTGCTTTGGACTGTTGCTGCGTGCAGTGGCCATTCATCATGTGCTGAACAATTTCAGTCTAAATATATTGCTACAAGATAAACTCTTTATACAAGTTGTAATTGTTCTGTCATTGTTTCCGCTCAAGGATCAAGACACTTAATTGTTGTGAGATAGGTATATATATTGTAGAGATTTCCAGAATCACACTCGTTTTATTAGATTACCAGAGTAAATACTAAAGGCTTCTTATCAAAATAATTTGCTGCTTTTTAGACTTCTATCCTGCTTTACAAATGCTCAGCGTTAGAGTTTCAGTCTAGTTGTGTATTATTTGACATTTTGTTTGGATCTTTAGGAAAAGGCGTGAGAAGCCTGGAAAGCCTTTGATGCTTCGTGAGCACTGCTCAGCAGTAACTAAAACATCACAGTTTTCTCAACACTGTTTTGACCACAAATCCAAAACATGAAAGATAAATATATATATATATATTAGAAAATTAAATAAAGAAAAAATTAAAATAAATAGAGAAAAAAAAGATTAAAAGAAATACAAGGAAATTAACTTTATCCGAGCCAAATCCAGTACAAACTCCATCCCTTATTCCATACTCTTTATGCCATGCTCAGGTACATCCTCATCTGCCACACTCTGTGCACACATCACTTCTTGTCCTGTGATAGGTACATGGGTATCATTCCTTCAGCCTGTGGACCACCCCTGGTAAACGCCCGCAGAACATCCTCTGGGTTCATTTAGTCCGTGGCTTTGGGCTCCATCTGTTAGGAGGTCACTTGGGATAGGAATGGTGCTGTGTTGGGTGGAGTAACCGGGCACCAAAGCCCCGCAAGGTTTAACATTGATTGCAATTAGCTCCTGACCCGTGTCGGGTCCCTCCCATGAGATGCAGTCCTTCAAGAGCCGGTGTGATGTGGGTCCTCTCTGTGTGGGGTACCTTCAGGAAGGGGCTGCGGCAGGGTGAGTCCCCTGTGGGGCCACAGCTCCTGCCAGGAGCCTGCTCGGGTCTGAGCTCTCGGCTTCGTTCAGAGCACGTTCACTTGCCTCTAGTGCGGGGTCCCTCCTGCTGACTTCTGCCATGGGGTTGCACGTTATGTACAAATCTGTTGATGGTTCTGTGTTCTCCACGTTTGTTTGTTGCATTGGCTTTGACTTTTACTTCTTTTTCTGAACTCTTCCTTTCCCAGCGTGCTCTGTTTTGTTTCCCTGTTCTCCTGTGAACTGCTCTTATTTTCCCACACATAGTGATGACTTCTCGCAAAGAAACTCGGGCTTCTTCTTGATCATCAGTCTGTGTCCTGTATGCTGCAGATATATAGACACTTTATAGAAAATCTAGTGCCAGTGTAATCACAGATAATTATGATGTACTTTTCACATCTTGAAAATTCCTCTCAATGTCCAGGCTTGTTCTGCTGAAATACTGGCCAGTTTTATTGTGTTCAGTTACCTCAGTATTCGCATCGTTGTATTTTGTGATACTGAAAATGTGGATCTCTTTCTAGAGCTGCTAGGTTTCTAGCAATTTTTTTGATGTTTACAGAATTACTACTTCTAGTTTCAAGGATACTGGTCTTGACAAAATACAGTATTCAACCAGAAATAAGTTTATCACAAAAATAACTATAATAGTTGAGAAGTCGTTTATCTGCTTTTAGTATGGATCTCACATTGCTCAGTCGTTAACTAACACTAAATTAAATTAGATTCAATTACTTGCACTTCATCCTCCACTCTTCTCATTATCTTTTCTTTAATTAAGAGGTGATGTTATCTGAGCCGCTTAGAACAAGAAGCTTCAACATCAGTTTTATTATGAACTCTGACAAACTTCTGTTGAATTGTTTTCATTAAATGAAGTTGCTCGTGATTCCTGTGAAGCTGCAATGCTGTAAATATCAGTTGAACCACATTTAGGCGAGATCTGTAGGACGATACTCCAGATTTAATCTAGGATGGCTCTACACATTCTGCTACATTCAATTCAAGGAAAAAACACATTCAGGTCTTGTTTTTGTTGTGGGTTGTTTGGGTTTGGGTTTTTTGGGGGGGGAGGGGTGGGGTGAAGGGGGGATGCCAACAACCCTCTCCTCTACATTCCTCTCAAATGAAATATCCTGCCAGAATAGCAGATCAGCCACTCTTAACAGAACTGTAACACAGCACAGCTCCGCTGATAAGAAGCGTTTCTTGGTGTGGTTTTTTTTCGAGCACTCATACTTTTTGTTGTTTAGTAAGGTTAACTTATTTTCAGGGTATGTTCCTAAATAAAAATAATCCTCATTTCTTCCTCTGTTGAAAATAGTTCCCTTCATCTCATCTGCCGAATGCTGTGCCCCTTTTAAAGAGCATTTCTTTGGATGGGTTTTCCCTGGGTGTGTGGGGTCACGTGCTGTCTCTGGTAGCGTTTGGGGTGAGAGGACATTCCCCCATCCTGTTCAGGAGTTAAGCAAGTGAACTGTGGAAGTGATTCCTGGAGCGTGCTCAGAAGTGTGTTGTACCGAACACCATTCACAGAACATTGTGCATAAAACTGTTACAGTCCCGTGGCCAAATGGAGCTCGAGGCTTGCGAGCTTTAGGAATTGTGCTCACACCTGCTGCTGTCCTCGCTCCTAGCTGCATGCTGCTGTGCATTTCTTTCTCCACTGGTTATGTTCATCCAGTGCCTTTGGGAACAAAGTAACTCACTGATCGGGTAGAAAAGGAGCCGTCTGCAGTGTCCAGGGACAGGAAAAGAGGAACATCCGATTTGGCAACACTTAGCAGCTTGCGTGGCTCCAGGCTCATCCAGGGCGTAGTAGGGCAGTGCTCAGAGGTGCTCCAGGCAGCACCTTTGCTCCATCCTGGGTGAGCTCATCAGGTTCCCTGATTGTTCCCTACTGTTTTTTGAAAGAACCAGTTTAAAATAGACAAGTAACCATATCTGATGGGTTGATCTTGGCTGGCCAGCAGGTACACATTGAGCCTCTCTGTCACTCCCATCAGCAAGGCATGAGTGAAAACATATGACAGAATACTCAGGAGTCAAGGTAAGGGTAGGGACATCACTCACACGTTACTGTCACCGGCAGAACAGGCTAGATTTGGGGAAATGAATTTATTGCCAATTAAACAGTGAGATAATGAGAAATAAGAACAAGTCTATGAATACCTTCCTCCCACCCCTCCCTGCTTCCTAGGCTCAACTTCACTCCCAACTCTCCTCTGTCATCCCCCTGAGCGTTGTAGGAGGATAGGGAATGAGGTTTGTGGTCAGTTGCTTTGTCTGCCACTCCTTCTTTGCACTCTTCCCCTGCCTCACCATAGCGTCTGTCCCATGGGAACAGTCTTCATGACCTTCCTCATCGTGCATCCTTTCCAGACTGTAGTTCCTCATGAGCTGCTCCAGCGTGGATCCTTTTCCAGGTTTCAGTCCTTCAGGAGCGGACTGCTCCAGCGTGGGTTCCCCATGGGCTGCAGCTCTTGCCAGGAGCCTGTTCCAGGGTGGGCTCTTCGGGAGCTGCCACGGCCCTCAGGGTACATCCCCCTGCTCTGGCGTACGGTCCAGCACAGGCTGTGAGGGGGATATCTGCTCCACTGGTGTCCTCTGCGGGCCGCAGGGGGACCGCTTGCCTCTGCGTGGGCTCCAGCGTCTGGGGCACCTCCTTCCTCACTTTGGTGGCTGCAGGTCTGTGTCACTCACATTTTTCTAACTCTCGCCCAGCTGCTGTGCAATATTTTTTTACCCTTTCTTAAATGTGTTGTCACAGAGGCAGCAGCAGCATCTCCGATGGGCTCAGCTTTGGGCAGTAGCAGGTGACATGGTGACAGCTTCTGGTGTCTTCTCACAGAAGCCACCCTGGCAACCACCCCCCAAAAACATCGCTCCCCCTTCCCTCTACCCTGTCACCGTTCAGGGGTTTCAGGCCCAAGCCCCAGGGAACAGAATTTATTTTGTCCCCCTTCTCCCCCTCCCTGTCCTCCCTCAGGGAATAAAATAGGCAGAGGAAGTAAGGGGTAAATAAAGAGGCTTGCACGGATTTGGAAGTTAAGAAAGTAATTTTAACAGGTAGTAAAAGTATTAAGGGAAAAGGGATGTACAGAGAGATTAGGGGAAGGGATATATACAGCGATACACAAAACCTGATCTCGGTTGGCAGTGGGTTTCCCCGCAACACGTGGGTGCAGGTGCAGCAGCCACAGCCAGGCAGGGAGCCGAGGAAGGGGCCGGTGGAAGTTCCTGCCCCCGTAAGTAGAGGATAGGCAGGAAAGGGAGGGAATAACACGACCAGGTGACTCCACAGGGGTCACCTGTCCACTAACCTGCCAACCTGTTAGCCCTTAAACCACAGCACCGGGGCTGCCACAGTCTTGCCCTGTAAATACCATACACCATATTAACAAGTTTTGCACGTGTTGGCTGAAAGAAAACAAGGCAACAATGGTGCTTTGCTCCTTTTGAGTACATAGCGTGTGCACACGGAATTCAGGAAGCCTGGTCTGAAATCCTTAGTGAAGAAGCAGGCGATGAACTTATTTCAGAGTTCATGTGTAAGTGAACTGAAATATTTTAAATGTTCTCTCCCTTTATCCTTGGAGGCTAATCCTGACTCTGCAAGGCGTGATCCCTTCACTGTTTCCTATTTTTGCATTACAAAGGGAAAACAAAGGGCACTTCAGCGAATCTTCGTCTCCATTGTGTTGTGCTCCTGACAGAGATCTGGATCTTTAAAAGAAAGTGGAGGTTTCTTGTGTGTTTTCGCTTTTAAGCAAGTAATTAGTACCATCCAACTTGTTCGTTTCCTCAGACTATGCAATTACCAGTTTCTTGAGGTGTCATCTTTCAGTGAAAAGTGTTGATGTTCCTTGACGGGGGAATTTCATCTGATACCTGGTGATTCATTGTGAATAAAATACGTTCCTGAACCAATGCAGAGCAAGAGGAAGAGAAATGTACAAGGAAGCCTACAATTACAATAGGTTTGGTATATAGTGAAAATTTATCTCCAACTCTTTCTGGAGGAACAATCCAATGAAGTCTAGTTTGAAGAACCTTCTTCTACTCTAAAAAACCCCTAGTTTGGGGTGATTTATAAATGTTGTGTTATAAACCTGTTCCTGTAAAACTACGTAAAAAAAGGCAATTCTCTGCAAACAACGTAACAAAGCTTTAAGGAGGAATTTTGTATGGTGATAGGTGTATTATTTAATCCAGAAAGTTTGGTAAACACATGACACAGGAGTTGGGATTTTTGTTGCTGTTATACTTACTGAAAGAATCCAAACAGCCAAACAGCAAACCTCGAACTATAGGACTACATTTGTTTGAGCATACATTTCATAAAAGTTTAGGCCCTTTATTTTATGTAATCGTGGTTTCATTGGTATCTGAAGAATTTTAAGCTGTAAAAGCAGCTTGTCTGAGGAGAATTTTCTTGTCTTTCCTGGACTTTTTGTAGCCATTCATTGCCCTGTATAGGCAGTGGAGTTGTAAAAGTAGCCAGGAGATCTCAGTTTGGAAGTAGGAAGTTACCATCATCTGCTGCTGCAAGGGAAACGGAAAATCCTTCCTATTATCTCTCCTTGGTGTTCTCCATATCACAGGGAATGCCAGAACTTGTGCTATAAGTTGTTTTAGAACTTGCATGGTTGTAACCCCTTATCCACATCACCTACCATCTATTTCTCCCGGTCGGTTTCCTACTTTTAATTGACATACTGAACTGGCCTTGTGGATGGTTTGTGAAGGTTGAAAGTATTTATTATCACAAACACACAGAATACTTGAGATTGGAAGAGACCTCTGATGGTCATCTGGTCCAACACCCCTGCTCAGGCAGAGCCACCCACAGCTGGGTGTCCAGGACCGTGTTCAGATGGAGACTCCCCAGCCCAATGTGCAACCGGTGCTGGAGCTCAGTCACCCTTGCAACGACAAAGTGTTTCCTGATGTCCAGAGGGAACCTGCTGTGTTTCAATTTGTGCTGTCATAAATTAGAATCATAGAATTATTTAGCTTGGAAAAGACCCTTAAGACCATCAAGTCCAGCCATTAACCCAGCATTACCAAATCTACCACTAAAGCATGTCCTTAGGTGACATGTTTGCATCTTTTAAATACCTGCAGGAGTGGCAGCTCAACCACTTCCATGCGCAACCTGCTCCAGTGCTTGACAACCCTTTTGGTGAAGAAATTTTTCCTAATACCCAGTCTGAGCGTACCGTAGTTCAACTTGAGGCCATTTCCTCTTGTTCTATCACTTCTTCCTTGGCAAAAGAGACCAACATCCACCATTCTACAGCCTCCTCTCAGGGAGCTATAGAGAGTGGTAAGGTCTCCCCTGAACCTTCTTTTCTCCAGACCAAACAGCCACAGTTCTCTCAGCTGCTCCTCGTAAGACTCGTTCTCGCCACCAGTCACCCGCTTTGTTGCCCTTCTTTGGACATGATCCAGCAGCTCAATGTCCCTTCTTCTAGTGAGGGGCCCAAACCTCAACTCAGTGTTCAAGGTGGGGCCTCACCAGTGCCACGTACAGGGGGACAGTCACTCCCCTGGCCCTACTGGCCACGCTCTTTCTCGTACAAACCAGGATATCGTTGGCCACCTGGGCACACGCTGACTGACGTTCAGGTGGCTGTTGATCAACACCCCAGGTCCTGTTCCGCTGGGCAGCTTTCCAGATGCTCTTGCCTAAGCCTGTAGTGCTACAGGGGGTTGTTGTGACCCAAGGGTGGGACCTGGCACTTGGCCTTGTTGAACCTCTTACCATTGGCTTTGACTCATTGATCCAGCCTGTCCAGATCCTTCTGTAGATCTTCCCCACCCTTAAACTTAAAATTTTGAAATTAAATTCAAAATGTACCTTCACATATCAGCTAAAATGGGGAAGGAAGAGCAGTTAAAGCAATGAGAATCGTAGTGGTTTACACTGATAAAACCTCAATGTATGAAATGATAGAAAATATTCCACTAGTATAGTATTGTCAGGGTTGGAAGGGACCTCAAAGCTCATCCAGTTCCACCCCCCTGCCCTGGGCAGGGACACCTCCCTCTAGAGCAGGTTGCTCAGAGCCCCATCCAGCCTGGCCTTAAAGGCTTCCAGGGATGGGGCTTCCACCACCTCCCTGGGCAACCTGGGCCAGTGTCTCAGCACCTCATGGGGAAGAACTTCTTCCTAACGTCTAATCTGAATCTACCCAGCTCTAGTTTTGATCCATTCCATCTCAATAGGTCTTGTTGCAGTATTTTCAAAACTAATTTCAATTGTCAAGTTTCCGAAATGCGTATAAAAAGTAACTGAAGTACGAAAGAAACAGATTTGCTGAGAACTGGTGCTGTAATGTGTTAGTCATCCTCTATCTGCTTCTGTTTTGGCAGGTTCTGGAGGGTGACCAAAGCTGCTTTCTATGATGGCATTGGAGTCTCTGGCACTGTGGATTCATAAATAACATGCAGATCTAACGGCTCGACCTGGGGAGAAAGCATCAGGAGTGCTACTTCTTTTCAGCCCCTTAAGCAGACAGGTTTAGTGTCACCTATCCGCAAGACGATTCAACAGACTTTTGCAGCAAATAATAAAAACAACACAGCATCATCCACCTTCCTGATTCACAGCGCATCACCTTGAAGACAGATGGTCTTTCTGAAGCTGGAGGGTGTATGCAGAGCACGTAATAACGAAGCCATGAATTGATACTTCTGCTGCTGCTGCCGCCTAATTGTCAGAATCACAGTACTAGAAGTACACTGCACCACTTCTGCTCGCTTAATCAGGCCAGAACAGCGGGGTGGACATGGCTGGCATCATTAACAACCTGATAATACCGTTTCTTGTTGTTCAAAACATCTGTTTGGGTTTCAGAAGCCCACTTTCTGTCTTCAAGAGGTGGGTTATGCAGGGTGATCTTATGTGTTGAATACATACAGTAACTTGTATAATGGAAGTATGCTGAAGCATGTCCTAGATAAAAATGTGCATGATATTTGTTCAGCTTTGCTCCCTTGCTCTGAATTTTCTTTCTACAATTTTGAAATGGCACTGTTGTATTGAAGACAGAAACTCCTGTTTAATCTGTAGGTTGCTCTGTAAAATGCAAATTTAGGATGATAAAACAGCAATAAATAGAACTTTTAAAGTAACACCACATGTATATTTGAGACTACACAGGGAGTAAATGGTATGCTGGACACTCTAGTTACTGTATCACTTATATATTTTCAAATAAACATGAACGTACGTATTCAACATTTATATCAATGTTGCATTATGTTTCAGGTGTCCTACCATTTAGTTCCTGACAGTGATCTGTATTTTTTTTACAGTTTGTTTATAGATTGCATTCAATACAGACTTTGATATTCATGTAAAGTTGTAAAACATACTGGTTTAGTTCACTGATTATAATGGAATGGGTATGGATGTCACAGTGATAGAGATAAAAGTCTTCCCTTTACTCACTATTTAAATTTAATCTGTATTGAATTATATATAAGGCACATAGTCTTAAAAGAACATGCAAAAGCTGTCATGAATGATTAACAGTACTTGACATTTTCTAGTGAGGTACTTATCTATCTGTATGTCTGTGTACATCAGACAATTGTTTAGATGAGATGACAGGTTGTGTTTGCAGCTAATGTTTTCCAAACTAGTCTGATTGCTGACGTACTTCAGGACGTGCTTGATAATGTTTTCCTCAGCTCGTGAAGGAGTGAAATTTCCTGATTACTCCTGGAGCTACTCAGCATTATCAAATTTCACTAGTCATGAAGACTCTTCTTTTTAGAGAGTCGTAACAAAAATCAGTACTTAAAAATATCTTTCTTCCTTCTTTTAAAGGTATAAAGATACGACGAGACCTCTTTCTAGTGAATGTCTTGGAAGTGACCGGCCGGTGATTTCACTTGGTCCATCAGATTTTGCGTTGGACATTCGTATGCCTGGGGTGACACCTAAGCAGGTGAGAGAAATTAAGTTTTTCTTTTGCATCTTACTCTTTTTTTTTTTATAAACTAGGAAAACAAAGTCTTGACAACAAGATCACTCGTATAAAATGGAAAAAAAAAAGACATGGTAACTTTTATAGATATTTATCTGTCCAGAGGAAAGTAGGAAACAGAACAGTAATCTCCAGTGAGAGAAAGATCTTTTAATTGGATTAATTTTATTTGTAAAATGTTGGTTTCATAAACTGAATTGCTGAAGTTTATTAGAACAATGAATATGAGTTTTGTTGACATGAGGTACTTGCAGCTCTGCTAGTAAGACATTTATTTCAAGTTACAGGTTAGACCAACTCTCAGATGATGCCTCGGTGAATCTAATTACATTAAATTGAACGTAGCTGCAACTTGGCAAGCTGAGACAAAGCAAGCAAAAAGCATTTTATAAGGGTAATACATTTGACCCAGTACTGCAAGCTCTTAAAATACTCCAGGAAAGCTACTGTAAGCAAGTCACAATGGTATACTCTTTCAGATTTGAAATTGCTTATCTTGTACTGAGTAAAATGAAGGCAATAATTAAGATTTTTAACATTAGGACTAGCATTTTTAAGATTCACATAAAAGTCTGAAATTCTACTGTAATTTTCACGTGTTCCATTAAGCAAGAACAGTGATTAGTAGAAGTCTTTTTCAGCGAGGAAATGGAGGGAATTATTTATGTCATTAGAAGACTCTCTGTCTCTTTCAGAGGGCTGCAGGTGCTTCAGAAGAGCAAGGTGTTGTGCTGCAGTAGATGATGACTCATTGTTACAGGGAGCACTTTCAAGAAATACTGAAGGGAAAATGAGGTTTTCAGTTATTGGGGTGCACCCTTCTAGAACATTTAATTTTGAGCAAGTGATTTCATTCAAGCAAGTACAGAACAGAAATATAATTTGTCCTAGATCTTACTTGTCTGCAGCAAAATATTAAACTTCTCTTTCAGAAAGAGTGAAAAGTACTCTCATTTCATCCAGGTGCACATTTGTAATTATGATTTATTGATTTTCCCTGAGGAGCCTTTAGTTGAAGAGCTAGGAAACACATACGAAGGGTGAGTCACTTCAGAGTCCTACCAAAAAAAAGAAAACCAAAACCCAACACCACCAACAAAAGGCTCTGATAGTTAATAGAGAGGATATAATACTTTCCACATTTGCGGGTACCTGTAGCCAACAGCCTTTATGGACACAATAAACTGAGATGATACAGTCCAGTGTAGATTTGGGGGAAGGACGAGGGAAGACAGGAACAGAAAGCAACTTGCCAAGTTAATTCCTAAAAAGGTAAGCTAAACTAATCAATAACCAGCCTTACATACCTTGAAGTCTGGCTTTTATTTTCTAGTGTTGATGTCACCTGCCCTTGTCCTCTTTTCCTTTTCTCTTTCCACAGTGTCCCACACTAACTGTACAGGAAACTTGATTCCCATTTAGACAAACTCAGCAAGAAGCAAAGGCAAAAAAGACAATCTTTGTTTTCTTGCAGTTCACAGAATAAGATAAACAACAGCTTCATCGTTCTCGTGCCATTAGTTCATTTTTGTGCCAGAAAGAACATGGAAAGGAAGTATCCTCTTCGGAGAGGAGATTCTTCTGTAGTAGCTTCCTTCCAGCTCAGTATCTTCTTCATGTACCTCTTGGCCCTAATTGTGGGCAGGTGTATTGAGCAACCCTGATCCGTATGGATGCCTTCCAACTGGAGATACTCTGTGATACTATGATACACAGATTTCTGCTTCCAGGGTCTATCTGCAAGTTTATCTGTATTCATGAAAGATGCAAAAGTAAACCAGAGAGCAAGAGATCAAGTGCAATTGCTAAAATGCTTTGTTAAGGGCTTACTGGATGTATATCACTATTTTGGTTATGACTAAATGCAGTTCCTGCATTTCCCACTTTATGTGGGAAAGGCAGAAAAAGAAAAAAAGTAGTAGGAGAAACAAAAATTAATGGAGAAGATGTGAATGAGTTCAATTCTAGAGAACAGGAGAGTGTCTTTAGAGCAACACCAATATGTTCTGTACTATTCTTTGTCATACATTTGTTGTGAAAATAAAATCTTGTTTCAACAGGATTGTTATGAATCCTGAGTTCACTGTTTGGCTACAGGTTAGAGCTTTCAGGAGATTTCACAGACTGAGTTCTTCTGTCCTCTTTCTCTCTTGGTGGTGTACACACGACAGTCACCTTTCTTATCTAGAGTCACAGCTAGCGAACATAAAGATGTCTAATGGAATTAACCAGTTCACAGAATCACAGAACGTTAGGGGTTGGAGGTGACCTCGAAAGGTTGTCTAGTCCAGTCCCTCTGCCAGAGCAGGATCACCTGGTTCTTCATTTACAATTTATAATGTGTGACCTGTGCTAGACGTGTCATCAGAAAATTCATGTAAGGTAAGAATTGCTCTAGAAAAGCTGGAGTCATTGGTTGTTTAGTCAAAGATATCTCCAAGATGGAAAAAGGGCACTTCTGAAATAGTACTGCTGCTGAGTTGTTGAGTTCTTTCATAACATCACTGTAGACAATTCTATGTAATTTTCTTTTCCAAGGTCCTTGATACTTGAGGTTCCCAGATAATTCCTTTTGAAAACAGGTACTGAACATTAATCTCTGGATTCCGAGAAGTCTAACCTTCTACATGTATTCCATGAATTTGAAATGAATTTCAACGCTTTGTTTCTATTCTTTTCATTCTATATATTCCCAGTTTAAAGATAATTTCTACTCTTCTGTCTTTTAACAGTCAGATACCTACCTCTGCATGTCAATGCCCCTGCCAGTGGATGATGAAGCCTACGTAGGTGAGTGTTGGTTGACTAGAAGAACCTAAGCATTCTCTTTTTCTTTGACTCATATTAACTTCATCTTTGGCTGTCTGTTTCCAAAATGCATTCATAATGGCTAATGCAGAAACAAACTATAGAGAGCTACTTAGAGGGAAGATAACAAGCTGTATCTGAAGACATTCATGAGTAATAGTAGGTAAGGAGCTGCATGCAGATGTCTCTGGCAGTCAGTACCAAATGGTGCCATTTTTAAAATACTGGGGTGTCACGGTTTGGGGTCAGGGCACCCCCNCTAACTTCAGACAGGCTTAGCTGAAAAGTAAAAGCCATAGAACAGAATTTCTATTCTAACCCAAACCAGGACATGGGGGGTTTGTGTCTGGCCAGATATTTATTTCTGCTCCACTAAGCAGACTATTTACATGCTGGTATAGGCTGTAAATCCTTTACCCTTATAATTGGTGTCAGCTGCAGTAAGATTTTGCTTATCTGGAGGGAAAATAAATGAAAGCCAACCAAACCCTTTCCTTCCTTTTTTCTTTTTTCTTTTCTAAATGTCATGGCATGAGTAAAGTGACGGAGAAATAGAGGGAAATACTGTAACAGTGTACAAATGCTAAGATCATATAAATCAGCAAAACGACACCGTCTGTTCAGAAATTCTTTGAGGTGCTTTCAATTTTATTTTGCCTTGCTTGTGAGCATACAGTTGTTCAGATGGAGAGGAGGCTTGTTGGTTTGGCTACAGATAGTTTCACTATCAGGGCATACTATAAAGTCGAATAAAAGAAAACAATAAGAAATCAAAATGTCTATATTTTTCTTTCTTTACTCTCTTATGTTTTAGGATATCTGCACTTAGAATAAGTATGGTGGGAACCCTACGTAGTTTGTGTTGTAGTGTACTATGAGATTCTTCTTGCATATGGATTTCATTGTGGAAATCCTTAAGAAATAGAATATTGCGTTTAGATTTTCATGTTGTGTTATAGTAACTTAAAAAAAATGAGTAAATTGTCTTCACTACTTTCTCTGTGCATCTGCTTCATGAAGAAGTCAGAAGCTGAATGTGAATTTGACCCTAGAAAGAAAAATTAGCATAAACACGAGTGAACATTCACTCTCTGATAAACTGTACTTGCTGTGCGATGTGTGCAATAGACTCTTCTGCTTTCAAGTGATTTGTAGAAAGGCGCACTACTAACCTGCTGCCTAAAAAGTTTTTATTTAGGGCTTCACTGAGTTGCAAAATTGCTTAATTCAAGTTTTTGTTAGATTGCTGCAAATTTAGTTCAACCATTTGGTGTTTACATGTGTTAAAGCCACATAAACTGCTTTTAGTGGTGTATATGTTTAAAAGAACCTGTTAAAAGAATTTGCTAAGAAGTAGTATTTATACAAAGTGCCAATGTGAGTCATACAAGGCAATCCATTTTTGTCTATGACAGAAAACACTGAGAAGCGTTTATGTTTTAGGTGTTTACATGTTCTTGACCAGATTTTTAAAGGATTTGGTCACCTTTCCAGTGATCATAGTGCTTGAGTAGATACCACTACAAAGCAGAACAAAGCCTGGACAAAGAAACTGTTCTAATTGTCTTAAGGAGCTTTGCAGAGCAAGAGGTACATAATGAGCAAAATAAAAAAAAACCCAAACAAACAGACAAATTTGTTCTGTGAGCATGAAGTTTTCCCATGGTAGCGTGATACCTCTTATATTTGGATGCCTTGAAAATAAAACAAAATTACTTGCTTTTTTCCCCCTCCGATCCGTTCCACCAAAGCAGATAGGCATGTGGTCAAGCAATCAGCTCCATCCGGCTTCACAGAGTCACTGGGAGGTGTTTTCAGTGGAGAAGATTTGTCAGAGCTTCACAATCAACAGAAATTACCTAATCTTTGGAAAGGGTAGACTCTGGTGTATCCAGTTGTAGAGAACAGTAAGAATGCAAACTGACCTACCTTAGAAAATGACTGGATAGCAAATTAAATCTTCTTGTCAGGAAAGAGATTTTTACAATAGGTGTCATCGTCTAAGAAATGAGATACTTAGCAGGGTTTTTCCTTAAATACTTCTTAATCACAAAATACTAGGGGTTGGAAGGGACCTCTGGAGAACATCTAGTCCAGCCGACCTGCCGAGGCAGGTCTGTGTAGAGCAAGTTGCACAGGAATGCATCCGCAACAGCGGAGTCCGCTGCCTCTCTGGGCAGCCTGGGCCAGGCTCTGCAACGCTCAAAGTAAAGGGTTTTGTCTTGATGCTGAAGTGGAACCTCCTGGGTTCCAGTTTGTGCCCATTGCTCCTTGTCCTGTCACTGGGCACCACTGAGAAGATACTGGCCTCATTCAATGCTGCCAAGTAAACACTTTCTCTTTCCTGTGTTGTTTGTGGTTTTTTTCTTCTACACTTTAAAAGGACACTTTTATGACCAAGTGTTCTTGCACTATAACCATGAATCGCTTGTTTCTTCCTTTTTTTTTTTTTACTTTGTTTTCCCTTCTCCTCTCCAAAACGGTGTGGAAAAGGAGGTTCTGTGTATAGAACCTGCAGCAGGATAGTTTTGTTGTATATTGGTCAAATATTAGGACCTTGTAAGAGAGAATTTTTTAGCGTTGTATGCAGGCAGTACTACATTTGCTAGTAAGTAGAAAGTATTTTCTGTAACTTTTTCAGTATTTTTTATTAAATTTGTATTTGAGGACTTTGAATTCAGACTTCAGCTTTGCTGTACCCCTGAAGATTTAAAAACAGTGGACAGTTGTGCTTGCATAGGAGCAATGGTTATAGCTTTGCACAGCAAAGCTGGAAGGATACGGTACCAGAATTCACCAACTTATTCAGAGTCAGTTTTCAGACATGTAAACAAGGAAATGATGAAACATCCACAAAATGTTACCAGCCAAAGGAAGAGTAGCACAAGTTTTGCCCTAGAGTTCTTTTCCAGGGGTACATCTGTTTATTTTTGCAGATGCTGTTAGTTTGCTGTGTGATATTCTTCAGAGAGGAGTCAGACTGTCAAGGCTGAGATTTCTGTTTGAACCAGTTATTTTTGTGTCCCAAAGGGCTATAAACGCTGACAAATAGGGGTGGGTGGGGTCTGTTTGTGGGGTAGATTGGTTTAAGTTTAATTTAATGTTAGCAACATACCTTTTGCTTTTGTGAAATGAAATGGTGTGAGATTAATACTTAAAATATACTGAGTGAGATTAATATATAATTTTTCAGGCATGTACAATGCTAGTTACATTTTAAAAACACACTGTGGTTTTCCTTTTCTGCCTCGTGTTTGTAAGGAGGCAATCTAGAAACCAGATGGAGTCCTTAATGTTGCAGGCTTTGATAAAAATCAGGTTTTGGCTACTGAGTTGTAATAATAGCTAAAAGGTACTCTTCAGGCACACGTAAGAATCGACAGCAAGCCACTTAGCCGAGAAATTTGTCTGTCATCTTCACCGTCGTGCATTTATTCACAAGGGTAACAAGTAGATAAATTTGTCTTTTTCTTACTGACTTACGATGAGTCCCTATCTCTCAGATTGTGCTGTAGAAATGAGATGGAGCCTGTGATGTTCAGCAGCACGAATTGAAATAGATGATTTGTTACTTTTCATCTATACATGACTCTGAGACGCTCTGTGTTTGTTACTCTAGTATGGCATATATCAACTTCTCTATTGCCACGTAACAATTACTTAATTCTATTGAAGACCTCTAATGTCTCTCTAATCTGCCCAACTGGACGCTTCGGACACTGGTTACCTAAAATAGCAGAAGTCTGCAACAGCCTCTGCCCCCTGACGTCACCGTTGAAAACAGATGTGAAGCTTTAGCTCCTATAGACGCTGATGAGCAAGCACTACGTGGAGAAACCCCACCAGCAACACGCAGTGGATACCCTGCAAAGAAACGATAGATGCTTGTAGTGGGTGATTTTCTGTTAAAGGGCACTGAGACACCCACCTGCCAACCCGACAGGGAGTCACAAAAGGTTGCTGCCTCCCAGGAGCTAAGATTCAAGACATCGGTGAGAATGTGCCAGAACTTGTCAAGAGCTCTGACTGCTACCCACTGTAACTCCATGTGGGCATGAATGACGCTGTGAACCAGAACCTGAGCAGGATCGAGGAGAACTATAGAGCCCTGGGAGAGCAAGTGAAAAACGTTGGTGCCCAAGTTCTCTTTTTCTCCATCTTCGCAGTTAGAGGAAAAGGGACAGCCAGAAACAGATGAATAATGAGTGTTAACTCCTGGCTGCATGTCTGGTGCTGTCACAATGGTTTTGGGGTTTGTGGCAATGGGACCTTAAGGTCTATAACCTGCTAGGGAGGGAATCTATGGCAGTAGGCTGGCGAGCTTGGTCAGGTCTAAGAGGGTGGGGTCCAAAGTGCTGCTGGTTATAGCGCTGCATCCGACGGGGCAATAAACCAGGCTAATCACAGCAGCAACAAATGCTCCTTAGCTGCCTTTCAAGATTAAAGCCAGAAGTCCAGCCACTTCAAAGCTGAGTATGACTGTGGTGGTTCCTCTTGCACCCTCCCTTCCTTCTCGGACGTGCCTGCACACCAACACAGGGAGCGTGGGGAGTGCATAGGAAGAACTAGAGATCTGAGAGGCTGAATCTTTAATTTTACCTTTATTGAAAGCTGTCTGTCTAGGTGTTTCTTACAGTATGTTTTGTACAGGTATCGAGTCCAACAATAAAGTTCATTAAATTTCATATCCATGACTGCTTAAAAACTCCTTCACAAATGTAATGTCTCACTTACCAATTGCTGTTACCAATTTAGGTAACAGCAGCTTAAAACACCTAAAGCACCTCAGAGCTTACGTAGAAAGTCCACATAAAATAACATTGTCTGTGCCACGTGAGAGTTAACCATAATTTCAGTACTAGTTGTTACTGATAAAAGCGTTAAAAGGCCTTTTGTAAGGCAGATTAGGTATTTTTAGCTATAAAATGAGTAGAATTTGCTTGTAGGAAAAAAAAATGTTACATAGTCTTTAGACTTCTATTGTGTTGGCAAGTTTAGTATTCCTGAATTCATATGTGTACACAGAGCACCTTCCTAGTGCACGTGGGTGCATCTCGTGCTTCCCAAATCAAGCCCTCAGCTCTGGGGTGCTCATTTCCTTGCAGTCAGACTGCATGCCTGATGTCTTCAAGCTAGAATTTGACTTCTACGTCTTCACTTTTGCCTATTTTTCTTTACTTTTCACAACAGGCCTTAGCTCAAAAAATAGTGCTAGAAGGTGTTTATTTTTTTTGCCCTCGTGAAACTGGGATAATCACATCATCACTCACATCAGGAACCCTGCCTCAGACCCGTGCTAAAATACTGAATTCAGAGTGCAGATAGATTCACAGACTGCGGGAGCAGAATAGTGGTTCCGTGGTTTGCAGCCTCACCATGACTCTCACAAGAGCTAGAAGATACTTACTTGAAAGCTCCTCGGGGTTTATGTACGTGTAAGGGCACGAGTGACTTGGTTTGGGAAATTCTGCTATAGGAGAAGGTTAAAAACCCTCCAAGGTCTTTCTGTGTCGTATGTGAAGAAACATTCCGTTATATTCCCTGCATCGGACACATCATTTCAGTGGTAATAAAGGAAGTTTCATAGTGTAACTTGCTTTATTTCTAGGAGTGTCATCATTGTACATTCATGATTAGTATTACTACAGCATGATGATGTTGGTAACCTTTACCCTATAGTACACAGTATCATGAACCTCTGAGAAACCAAAAGAGTGTTTTGTTTGTAGCACGGGGTAACGAATGAACATTTGAGTTCTAAGCGTTCACCTTTATCTAAGTTTCTAATAATAAGAAATATTTAGACAATGAGATTATCTTGACTTTAAACAGACCTTGTTTTCAATTCCACAGAAGTATTAGTGAGAGTAAATTATAATCCATTCTTGGAACTGTTGTCCCAAAAAAGATGCGGCAAAATTTTAGCTCAGGTTGAATACTGGAAGATATCACTAGTGCTTGAGCTGTTAGTTGCTCTTAACTGCAGCTTCCTCTTTGTAAGTAAAGGTAAAGAAGTAAAAAAGTGTCATGAAACTGCAAGTGCAAATTTCAAAGCTAGATTGAAATTAGGCTGCTTCCAGTAAAATGTTGTGTTTTGGCATACACTGGTAGGTTTACTAAGTGTCGTGTTTAACTTTTGATCTAAAACAGCAGCTTTGAGTGGGAGCTTGGCATTCTTTTTCTTAATGACTAAGTGAGATACAGCCTGTTGAATGGGAATTTAAGGAAAGCTTGTAACTGGAATGCAGAAGGTAAACGAGTGGGGACATACGTGCTTTATTTTTAGTATTACAGTGAAAATATGGCAAAAAATGCTCTTGCTTATGTAACGTACGGTGTGGGTAAGTCTATCTTATTTGCTTTATCTTTTTGGTTTTCAGTTGACTTCAAGCCTCACGCCAGCATGGACACCGTCCATCACATGTTACTCTTTGGATGTAATGAACCCTCTTCTACCGAAAGTTACTGGTAAGAGCAGTAACTTGCTTTTGTTATTGTACCTGGCTTTTCTTGTGTTAATTGCTGCCAAATAAACGTTTTCCAGTGTTGCAGTTTCTTGGAAGAGTTGAAAAATTTGGAAAGCAGAAGAAATGTGTAACATTCCAGTCTTTCCACACTTGAAGTGTGGATTTTTTATTTAATTAACTCCTCTATAAGGTGGAGAAAAAGATTGGTTTTCTGATTCTTCATGACTAATGGACTGTGTCCAGGGAGGAGACAGCAGCTGTAGAGGGCAGGGTGGATACCAAGAGATCTGGGCTTCCTCTATAGCTGACTGCTTTTCCGTGTATGAGGACGTATTGTGTCAGGAATCCAGAAGGAAACTAAGCGAAGGGTAGGCTGAAGAAGATTGTCAGGTCGTTTGTTAGTTGGCTTACCCTTCAAAATACCCAAGCAATGAGGACAGAGGGAAACTCTCAACGCCACTAAAGTACTCATGGGGAGCCTATGTGAAGAGAAAGTGAAGGTGGGTGGAAGTTCATGGTGTGTCCAGTAATCTTGCAAATTTTCTCCAGGTTTTCTCAATAGAGAACATGAGGTAGTTTTACTGACACTGCAAGATTTATATGACTTATTCTGATCTGCAGAGTAATTTCAATATAGATTTTCAGTGTAATCACAGTTTAACTTTTAGGTGTTTACCAAAAAGGTAACTAGAGCTGGAATTTAGAGCTAATAGTGTAATACGTTTTCCATAAAAGAATTGAAATTTGAATAATCTCTGCGTGGGTTTAGGAGATGAGTTGATGAATGTTTTGAAAATACAACAAACTTTCATCAGAAGTTCTTTCTCCCTTTCACTTATCAGTCAACAGTTCTTATATTGAAAATATCGTAATCTTGTCTTGCAAGAAAAGCAGATGCTTAAAAAATTCAGACAACAGTAAAACTATGAAAGCACAGAATTTCTAGTGATTTCTTTTCCCAGCAGACAGATTTTCTGTCTTCTTTTTATTGTATCTTTTATGATAGAATATACTTTTTGAATAGTTTGAAGTGAAAAACATACCCACATAAAACCCTTCCCGTTGTTGCCTTTTATAATCAGCTTACATCTTGAGTGTCCTATTTCAAACTGAGTAGATGGTACTTGTAGTTTGTTTTGTTTTCATACATTTGGAAGCAGTTTTATTAGAGCCTTGAAATAATCCACACATAGAATTATATTATTATAGATTGGTCAGGTGCTTGCTTTGAGGTGAGTTTATGAGATGATGCCCAAGTCTAGCTGATAGTCTGAAACATTTGGTTTCTGAGCTTATAAATATAAAGATATGGATCAAAAGCTGGAAAGTCATGAAGTTTTTCAAAGCAGAATCAGGCTGAAATCCTAGTTTGAGACTAAAGTTCGGGTAGTTTGAGGTCCTTGGCTGTATCATCACTCTCTCTGGAGAAGGACAATTGCACAGGAGGAAACTCACCGGTGGAGTCTGTGCAGTGTGGCAGCTAATGTTGGTTTTCTTCTTGTTTGCTGCACTTAGCAGCTACCTGTCAAGTGATGAAGCACATTATTAGTTGTGGTGACCTTGACTGGACACCAGTGCCCACACATTGCTCTGTGACTCCCCTCCTTAGCAGGACAGGGAGGGGAGAAAAGAAGATGGAAGAAAGCTTGTGGGTCCAGAGAGAGGCAGTTTAATGAAGCGGAAGCAAAGACTGCGCAGAGAAGCAAAGGAAAACAACAGAGTTAAGATCTGCTTCTCATGAGTGGATGATACCCATCCAATTCTCGGAGGCAGGGCTTCAGTATGCATACCAGTGGCTCCAGAAAACAAATATTGTAGTGGCAAATGCTCCCCTCCCATCTTGCCTGTCAGCTTTTATTGCTGAGCAGATGTCATATGATAAGGAATATGCCTTTGGTCAGTTTGGGTCAGCTGTCTTGGCTATGTATCTTCCCAAGATCTTACCCACCCCCAGCCTCCTGGTGAGCAGAGAATGCTGGAGAGACAGCGCTGGTGAAGTGTCAGCCCTGCTCAGCACGTGTGTGTTATCAACTTCATTGCTAGTAGTGCAAGGCACAGCACTCTGCGGGCTGCTGTGGGGAAGATTAACTCCATCTCAGCCAGACCCAGTACATTAGTGTTGTATTTAAATCTGGTGTTTCTGCTTCTTGATACGCAGGTTTTGATTAAGTCTTACTGGTTTTTGTGTGTCATTTCTGAAGTGTAGTATTTGCTTTACATTCTCAAAATAAAGACTTTTAATTCGGTGTCTTATCATTTCACATCATTGTTGTTGCAACAGATTACAGCCTTTCATTTTCCTCTACCCTTGTTTTCTACAAGGGAAGAAAGATGGTCACGTCTGTTCTACATAAAACATCTGCATTTATGCCTGTTTCACACACTTACGTAAGGCTGTGTAAGTGCCCGTTTGCTGTGTACCCACGTGTGTATATAGTTAATGTGGCAGGTATGTGCACAGACATACACGTGTGTGCATACGGGTACGTGTGTATCAGTAAATGTCCACGTTGTAAACATGTTCATTTAAATGTTCACGCGTGTGGAAACTTGCAGAGAATGTGTACGATTCGAGAGCATGTTTCTGTGCGTTCAGGTTCACTAGAGGCTTCCAAGGACTGGAAATGCTTGTGTTAAAGTAATTTTGATGACTGTGTATTAATCATGAGACGAGTTTGTTATTGTTTTGTTTTGGTTTTAGTATTTATGTTACCTGCAGACTAGTAAGTGATGACTTCGCTTGTTCTCCCGTCTAGTAAAAGAAAGAATAATTGTTTCAGAACTGACATTTGAGGACACCACTGTAAGACTTCTTTAGCAAGAATCCTTCCTTTCCTGTTTACGTGGTCAACGTTTTTTGCATAGCCAGTTTTTATCCAATTAAGGCATACCTCATTGATTTTTTGTTTATTGTAATTTCTTCACCAAAATTCTGGGTAACGCTAGTCAGATGATTTATAGTCAATTCTAAGAATATTGCAATATATCAAGTCAAGAGCTAATTTTCATGCTGTCGCGATGTAGACTTGGTATATTATGGAAGAATAATCCTTTAGGAGAAATCAGAATAGAAGGAAAAAAAATTGTTTCTCTCAGACATGAAGTTTTACTGAGGCCGGTTTTGAGCGTGGAGGAAGGGGAGAGGGGAAGATGCCGGACCCAGGTCACTCTGTTGGGAATAGCTGCCGTGTGGCCGTAGCAGCGCTGAGCCAGAATCTGTGGTGCCATTCTGGCCCGGTGGCTTTTCTGATGACCTGGTGCTACTCATGCGAGGCCCTTGGCCTTCTGAAAGGCTGTGCAGTGGTGCGGGACCTCTGCTGGCTCTGCAGAGCGACACGTTCGTGTCAACGTTGTGGAATCTTTGTCTGAGCAAATGCTAGAGGAGCGCACTGGTCTTTCTCCCTTACTGAAATACCCAGGCCTTTTCACAGGAATAAAGGAGGCTCCCAGGGCTCATTTGATCAGGTTTTGTTCACTGCACCAAAAATGATGTAGCTGTTTCTGCTTCTTGGCCGTAATTGGCCCTAAGAACAGTTCAGCCAGTATGACAAGAAGCTTTGCCTGAGCTGACAAATGGTGCTGAAATCGAAGTAGCCTGCCTGAACCGATGCATGGGAAGTTCAGATTCTCCATAGATAATCAAGAGTACCCTTGAATGATTTAAAATGAAAGTTTGATTGTTCAGACTTCCGACTCTTCTGGCGGACAGGTCTTGTGCTCTGTCAAACCTAACACTGAAATGAGCTCTTATGAGCAAGGTGATTCATAGACGTGACGTTTATTTTGAGATCAGCTGGGGCAACTTTAAATAGTTGTCTAAGCCTGCTTCTGTTGGCAGAAGAGCCAATGCAAGTATTTCACTGCTTAGGGAAGAGTGGGAGTAATACAAAGTTACATATTTCTTAGTGTAGTTTCTTTACCACTGTCACTGCCCCAGAATGTTCTGCACCATTCAGCTTAAGAACTAAAAATTGTTAGTTTTTCTTACTCAGTCATCTCAATTGTCTTTTTCTTTTTACATGTTTTGGTTGGAATCAAGGCATAAAGTGTAATAGAGAAAGGAAAAAGAAAGTTCTTTGTTTCCTAAACAATCAACATATTCTGAGAGGACATCGAAATAGTGGTCTTGCTGACATAGTCAAATATTTTGCTTTCAGTCTAGGTAATCAGTCAAAACTCCAGTACCATTATAAAACCCATCTCCTGAACTTAAACAAGATTGAAGAGAATGCCTTTGGAAAGTTCAGGACAGTTTGCAAAAAACCAAAGTTCCAAGCAGCAGACAGTAAGCTTTATTTCCATGCCCTTCCCTACCCTCCTCACCCCTAAATTTTGACCGCAGTCAAAATTAGTTAGAACAATACTGTATAGTCTGCAGTTATAGTCCATTTCAAGGTACTCTGTGCTACTCATTCTGTTCAGAATCTCTGGGGTTTTTGCTTGTAAAAAAGCTATGAATTTTATTGATCGATGATTTTTTTTGTCTGTAAATTGATACTTTTTACTAGGTTCCTTCTTTTAAAGCCATTCATCGGTTACCTTAACTCTTTCTTTACAATATCGGCATTGATGGCTAAATGAGAGGGCTGAGCATTTTTTAAGCATAGCGAAAGAGCAGTGCATGTATTTCGTCTTTCTCCCCTGCACTCTTCACCCTCCAACAGCAAATGTCTCAGGAGGGAAGTTTGGAACAGCTTGTGCAGTTGTTTTTAATCTAACTAACGTGGTCCTAAAACCCCATGGTGATATAAGCGAATGTTATCTAGCCCAGAGTAGAGCTGCAGCTGCACTTGTATTTTCTGCTGTTGTTCCTCCTGACCAGTCTCTTCAACACGTTTCCAGCGGTGGATGCTCCATCACTGGAAGTGTTCAAGGCCAGGTTGGATGGGGCTCTGAGCAACCTGGTCTGCTGGGAGGGGTCCCTGCCCATGGGAGGGGGGTCTAAGGTCCCTTCCAACCCAAACCATTCAGTGATTCTGTGATAGCAATTTTGTCTTAAAGCTTTGATGTCGTGTGGGGTTTTCCTCTGCTTTGCAGACAAATCCTGTCTCGCTGTGTAAAAGTGACGACTTTTGTCATTTCGTGGCACTTGAGCTGATAGTGCTGGGAATTTTCTTGTGGTTTGTTCTCACAAAAGGTTGCCCTGTTCTTTTCATCACTAGCTACTAGGCTGGCAGGGACTCTCGGAGCTGTCTGTCTTTTTGACCCTGTTTGCCCAACACTATCTTAAGGCAGAGGGAGGAAGAAAACGGAAGATGGAGGATGTAATGATGCCTGGGAAAGCAGTCCGCAGTGAAAGAGCTGTGGTTAATCAAGATATATTGAAAAACATCTTCATAGATCTTAAAAGTTAGAAGTTTTGCATGTAATTCACCTGCCCTTTTCTGATTTCAGAATTAAAAAATTGTGTTCCCTTTTGTTTTCTTTCCTCACATTTTTAGGGACTGTGATGAAGGAACATGCAGAGACAAATCTAACATTTTGTATGCTTGGGCAAGAAATGCTCCACCCACCAGGCTGCCCAAAGGTATTGTGCCTTTAATGTGAAGTTCTTGTGTGAAGGGACAAGGGAGAGGAAGGATGATGTGGAATTAAGCACCTGGCACATCTAGGAACTTCCTATAGTATTTTTGTTATGTGTAGTTGATGAAAACTGTAAACATCCACATCGGAAACTGTGAATGTATTATGCTAGCTAATACACATGGGGGTTTTTGTCATCCTGTTTGCTACAACATTATGGGTTCCATTTGGGGGAAAAGGGGCTAAGGGAGACATAACAGTCATCATCTAATGCTTGAATTTTACATAGCATAAATCTTGCATTTCCTACTATCTGTTATTGTACTATTTATGTAATTTTCTGTTGCACGCAAACTGCATTAAAATATTTTTGTGTTTGAGAAAGCACAAACAAGTTGAATCTACACATGGATTTTTTCTCTGTCTTAAATATATGTAACAATTTTACATGCTTTTCATTTCTTAATGCTTTGATGCAGTTAAGCAACATGTTTATATACCCATTTTCGTTTATGGTAGATAACTTCACTGAATGCAGAAATTTTTAAGCTATTTGGAGTGGTATGTCTAGAAGACAGAGAGAAGTGGTTCTCCCTAATAACCGTCAAGGGTCGTAGAAATAGCTACCATCTATATAGCCTTGAATTCTGAAATTGTTTTCTTTTATCTTCTGCTGGCTCTTTTCATAACCAGGAGCAATGCACAGTATCATGAAGAGGTTTATTTTTAGTAACCCATTTACACACTTACCAGCAAGAATGTTATTTGACTTGGTTATCAGAATGTCAGGTTTAAAAAAATGTTATTTGAAGGATTCTGTGTAAGCCTGATACAGGCTTTGCTTTCAAACCCCAGCTAGTAATAATTCTCGTCTCTAAGCTGTCCATAAATACAGGGATTGTTGGAAGGGTTTATAATGATATTAAATTTGTGCATAGAGAGGCTGCAGTCCCGTTTGTAAGCAGGCTTTGCCGTGGGCAGTGTTTAATCTAGTGGGATTCACTGACCGAACAGGAAGAAATTGCTTTCTCTGCTTCTTTTGAAAAGTCTTCATTGTAGAATTGGTTTAGAGAAATCCCTTTTGGGGATGATGATATTTTACAATTTCATTATTTCAAATTATTTCAGATTCCTCCATTTCCTTCTGTGCCTGTGCTTAGTTCTATAGACATGTAACACGGCTTCATAATTTCCACAAGATTTTTTTCTGCATACAATATCAATTTACATCTCAAAATACTTTACCACTGAAAATATTTTACCAATATCTCTATGTTCTTAGTAAGTCAGTGTTAATCGCTTTGTGTCATTTATAGGTTGTATGAAAAATTAATGTTCTACCAAATCCTACAAGGGTTGAACTTGATTATTGATTTTTTATTTGTACCAAATCTGTATTCATATTCTTAGACTGAGAGAATTCTCTGCTTAAAGCAGACACCTGCTTGTTAATAACTAAATTATGGTCCTAGCTTCTTAGTCTCTGTGGGGACATGTTGTGGTGGTGATTTTCCCAGGTTTCAGTACAATGTTTTCTTCGCTACTGTCACAGTGAAATTTTCTACCTCTTCAGTCTAAGCCATTACAGTGATTTGTATTTTTAGACCATCTTAGATTTTATTGTTTCTGAAAACAATGTGTTTTCCTTCTCCTAGGTGTTGGATTCAGAGTGGGAGGAGAAACAGGTGGTAGATTTTTTGTGCTCCAGGTACACTATGGGGACATCGATGCTTTTAAAGGTATGTGTTTTGGAAATTTGTTCTGTAAGTTTTATCAGTTAGAGCATCAAAAAATATTTACCTTACCTGTAGAAAAGACTTTGGATGTTAGTTTCACTCAAAAAAAGTAAAGATCAGTGGGCATATTTGTAATAAAGTTTGTATATTAGCTTGACTTCTTTATAAACTTTCTTTATCTCTGTGAATGTTTGAAAGGTGAACAGATTTTTTTTTTTCCTTCTAAAAATTCGGAGCAGATGACCTAAGGCCAAGAAGAAGTAGATTAATAATTTTAAGTGTAGGAGGAAATTTGTTTTTCCCTGTATGATTCACTGTTTTCTTTAAGAAAGTTGAAACAAATACCTTTGAACACCCTTAACCTGTTGGCTTCTTTGAATGACTGTTGAGAAAGATGACTTGCACTGGCCAGTCACTCACATCATCGCGTGTAATTGTTGCAGTTCAGAACAGAGAGTGAGTCATGAAATACACGGTTCATTTCTTCTGCTCTCAGTAGCACATTTTTCAGAAACATTGTTCAGAGTCTAATTTTCTGATTTAGAAGTCTTTCCAAATACAAAATATGGGTCTTTAGGTAGTGATCATCACCCAGTTCTACTTCATGTCAATTTTTGTGGAAAAAATGTCACAGTTAAAACTTAGGAACTCTCATTTTCAACTCGTTGTCTTTCTTCTTCTGTTTTCTTCATAAACATGTTTTTTAGCAGGCTTCCATTTGAGTTTTGGTCGTATCTGAATACTGTTTCCAGTGCGCTTCTTGTTGGTAGCCAGAAGGCTTAACATTGGTGTCTCGAATAAAATCAATTTTACATCTTTGCAGATACTCATATCTATGGCACTTTGTGATATCCTGTTATCAGATCAGTCATCTGTGACCTTTGCAAAGTATTTACTTATTAAAAAAGTTATATTAGACCAGGATCAACAATTATTTGTCTCTTTTCTATTTGGCAAGTGAGTTGTGAAAATGTCACTGGGCAGTCTGCTTGCATTGTGTTTTTCACAAACTGAATAAAGGTAGAGTTTTATTCTACATGTTACTAGACTTGAAAAAATAATTTTGCTGAACTGATTTTGGTTGAGTGAACAGATCAGCAAGAGCAAGCACCTTGACTCTCCTGAAAAGACCTAGTTCAGTTAGTATTCTTGTATTCATCAAATATTAGGTATCAATATTGAATGCAACATACTGAATTTGTCTCTTCCTTTACAAAGGTTCAAGTTAATATTTGTGCTGTATGTCTTTGTCTTTTTAAATATAACTTGTACAAAGTTATTTCCCAGTGGGCATCAGCTTTGGAATTGCCTTGCTCAGAGGCTGCGCTCCAGCTTTGAGGCTACTTCTTACCTTTAATGAGGCAAAGCCAATTCTGAGGTGGCAAGTGGAGATTCTGGTACAAATCAAAGTGCTGACTTTGAAATAACAAGGGGGTTGGAGCTTCATGAAAAGGACCACTGTTAAAATGAAAGCTTTTAATACTAGTAGCCACGTATGAGTGCTATACTGTTTCTATTAAATATTAGAGCAATGAAGAAGATGATTTAATAATTTGAACAGTGTGATCTGTAATTTATAATCCATGTACCCAGAGTGCAAAGGAAGCAGACTTTGGAAACTGATTTTTTTGTTGTTGTTCAAGTAAAAAAACCATAGAATTCTTACTTTCTAGGAAACCCTAGAAATCTCAGCTTCTGTGGCAGATTATAATACATGTAACTTCAGAGTTCAGGGCTGTAGATCTGGATAGATGGCCTGGCAGGAAGCCTGTCAGTCTCTCGTCGGAAGTTCTTTCAAAATCAGCCCACAGAGAGCGTTTCTTTGTAGGGTAATTTGGTTTCTTCTCAGTTGTGAGTCCTTCATTGCGCGAAACGTGAATGTTCCTAGTATTTGAGATATTTCTTCTAGAAAACGTGATTAACAAGACTAGCATAGGTGACTACACAAAAGGCCGTCAAATGCAGCTCCTAACTTCATGTGAGCTGGAAACTGCCTGGACAGTTCGCTTTCATTTGAACCCGTCTCTGAGGTATATACGAAAATGCATTTTTCAGTCTTTGCCACATGCCAAATAGTAACTGGTGCCAGAACAGGGCATGTGAGCTGGACTGACAGGCTGGAGAGGAGCCTTTAAGACTTTGGTTGGTTTGTGCATTGATTAGGGATATTTTTACTTAGGTCATGCAGCGAAGTTCAGAAGGACTTTGGGCTGAGAACCAGCGTGGCCTCGCTGCAGCCAGTTCTCAGGTGGAGGATTCAGCTGCTTGGGGTGCTTCAAGGGGGTGAGCTGTAGGGACGGTGAAGCAAGGAAGCAGCATCTCCAGCATACATCTGTAGTTGTTGGAGAAATGTTTAACTCAGTCATGGCTGAGTATAGCTACGGACAAAATGATGACATGCTCTGGAAAATCCTTAAAAACCCCAACCAGTGTATCCATTCATTATTTTACTCTTGACGCAGCACTGCAGGTCAGCCTCTCGTGCTGGAACTTGACGGATGTTTCTCTCAATACCAATTAATACGATTGCCTTGTTTAGGAGCAATAATAACTTTCCTGCTATCTTCAGTTCATTTTGAAATCGCTCAATTTAGATGAAAATACCGAATTAATTTTTTTTCACTACTCCGAAAATTTAAGTAGTGTGAAAACACCAGAATATTGCCAAATTGAAATGTACTGTTGAATATTGTCAGATTGTAATAGTTGTTCCCCTTCTCTCACCACACTATTTTTAAGACACTCTGTGACACAGCAAGGGATAGATTTTTCAAACATGACTCATGTCGTATGACAGGTGTGGCTTTATTGGTTTGCAGTAGCTCTTCAGCAGTATTTAAAATACAGGGTGATGATATTTTCGACTGCAAATTGCAAAAGAGACACACGAAGCTGTGTTCTGAGAGGAGGCAAGCGTTTCCCAGCTTGCATTAGAATTGATGTAGTGCAAACTTTCTAACAAAGCGTGGTGGGTTAACCCTGGCTGAGCGACAGGTACCCACCCTGTCGCTCTATCGCTTCCCCGCACACACCTCCCTCACCACAGCAAGGGGGAAGAGAATAAGGTGCAATCAGCCCGTGGGTTATGACAAAGCCAGTTTAATAGGAAAAAGAAAGCGAGGCCGCGCACGCAGCAAAGCAGCACAGAATACAGAATTTAATCTCTATTTCCCGTAGCAGTCGATGTTCGGCCTCTCCCGGGAAGCAGGGCTCCAATACGCGCAGTGGTTGCTCAGGGCACAAACGTCTTCTCTTACAGATTCCCCTCTTCTTCCCCTTTTCCTCAAGCTTTTATTACTGAGCTGACATCCTAGGGTATGTTATACCTCTGTGGTCAGTTTGGGTCGGCTGTCCTGACTGTGGCCCCGTCCCAGGACCTTGTCCCCTGGTGCTGTGCCAGCCCCGCTCAGCAGCAGCCGCAGCACTGGTGCCGTATCAACAACCCCACAGCACAGCAGGAGCTGCTGGGGCGACGCTGACTCCCTCCCAGCCAAACCCAATGCACGACGTTAAACTTGTTAAAGCTGAGTTCCTGTGTTAACATGAATAGTCAAAAGCTCTCATGAGACGTGCTTTCCAAACACGCAGTGCAACTGCAAGCGTGGGTAGTCATGATGAAGGAGCTACTGCCCTTTTTCATACGCAGTGAAGACTTTCCTGTTTTGTTGTTATTTGTAAAGGGGCAACTGTGATTTACTGATTCAGACTTGTTCATTGGGACACACAGAGCTGGAGAGACTAGGAATCCTCAGATGCCACGATGATGATCTTTATGAGAACCCAGTGAAATTGAGTTAGCAACTTCGGCACTTCCGTAACATATACTAGTTTATGCAGTCTACTTTGTGAACATACTGAAATTAATTCTAGTGTCAGTGGTGGCAAAAACGAAAAAATATATATTACCCCTTAATAAAGAAATGTGGTGTGACTAACATAGCTAATGTCTGAAAAACTAAACCAGTGCTTTTTATCTGTAAAGCAGTCTTGTTTTGTCCCACTCCAGTCATGGTCCTTTCTTCTGTTCAAATGCACTGCTCTTTTCAGTTCAGAATCTGTCTACTGCAGTTTCGACTTGTCGGCAGATCCACGGCTCCTCTGTTCACTGTCTTACATGGAGCATGTACTGTTAGAGGATGTTTTTTCAGCATTTTCCTGTTTACTTGCTTTGGAGTTTTATCCATCTTCTAACTGCAGCTATTTTTGGTGTAGACTTAAGAAAAGGAAACTTTCTTGAAAAATAATCAAGACTGAACATGGATCACCAACTGCAATTGAGTAACTGTCAAGACAAGAGTGTCTTAAGATTAAAATGTAAAACACATCAGATAATGCTGATGCAGTATGAACTATTTTTAATATCTTCCTAGCAGATACAGTGTCAAACAGAACCACTGTCTGTATTGATACCTCAAGTTTATTAGACTTTATTAGAAGCATTTCTGGTTGCTTCATTATTAATGCCTAAAATAATTGCTTTTCCCACAAATCTTGCATGTTTCTAACTTTTGTCAAAAACACTGCTTTATTTGAAGCAAAACAACTTTTTCTGCTATTGCGATAATGACACTGTTTCATCTCCCAGATACTAGTTCATAAAGATCTGAAATTTCTAGTGCTAAAAAACCAGTTAGTTTTATATCAACTAGAGTTTTTGCTCTGCATTAAGATTTTGCTACAAATGCAGCACCGTGATGTTCAGCTTTGTGCAGATTTGAGTAATGTTTCCACAGCATGAAAGTTTTAGTGCAAACAAGGTTTTTTATGATTTGTTTTATGATATTTTTTATACAGCAGAGAACGTTATCAATGTGGAATAATTTTGCCTAAGTTAAGCTACTAATGATTAATCTGTTTTGTGATTTGTGCAGATAAACATAGGGACTGCTCTGGTGTAACTTTACATCTGACACATCAAAAGTAAGTATCTTTAGAAATACTTACCTGCTACGATTTTTTTCGTCAGAACAGGAGGTATGGAAATGCTTAGATTCCTTTGCAAACATCTGAAATAAAAATAATACCTCCTCAACAGTATTTAGAATTTTGAAGTTATGTGTCATCTGTTGACAAATTTTTCA
>WEIS01043377.1:84938-100014 GCA_013389965.1 Todus mexicanus
CGGTGCTATTGGTGCCGAGTTAATCCAACTTAAGAGCTTCGTAGTTAGAGATCTGGGACAAGGAGAGCAGTTATGTAGGTGATTGTTTTGTCCTGTTTCACGTACTTTGTAGAGGATGCTTTAAAAATTGTAGCTCGGGATGAAAAAAGGAAGGAAAGGGAAGTGCTGTGTAACAGCTTCTTTCTCAGTCAGCCAGTTTCACACATAATCCAACATTCAGAAGTCGGTGTTAAATGATGCTCTATATCATGTCACTTGCAGTCAGGTTTTACAAAGGACTTTGTTAGCAGACTTTGGGTTTTGAATTGCAGGCAGCCTTTGATCGCTGGAATGTATCTGATGATGTCTGTGAACACTGTAATACCACCAGGAGAGAAAGGTGAGTTGTAATTCTACGAAGTGATTGTGTCATCTCAGCATCTGATTTATTTTTACTGCATATTGCAGAAGAAAATTTAGCAGACACTCCATGAATGGTAGATACACAAATTAATTGCTTAATTAAGCAAATGATGAAAAATAGTTATAATTTTAAAATTGTATCCTATTTCCCAATGACTGCATCGGTGAAGATGATCAATGTTGTACAAAACAATAATCATCTGCACAATGCTGAAGTTTCTCAGATTCTTAGGAGTGTTTCTTTGATTTATTTTATCTTCATGTTTTACCAAAAATCCCTACCTACTTTCATCTTAACCACCTCCTTACAAAAATAACTAAAAAAATTTTGAATGCATCTTCATTTATTATTTATGCTATTTCTGATTTACGAAGAGTTCTATTTTAATAAATGAATTTGTACCAGTAAGGAGCTGCTTTTTAAAAATGTTATTCCTGTCTTCCTAGTTGGTTAAAAGCTCAAAACGCTGAAAAAACTTGGTAAAACAAAGTTTCCAAGCATTTTCTGTTCAGAATTTTACACAGTGGATTTTTTCTGAAATTGAATTTCTTAGCATGTCCCAAGTTAGCGTGGAATGTTCTGTTTTACGGACGTTGAACACTGACTGACTTTACATTTTCCTTTGCAATACTGGAATTTTAAATGAGATATCCAAAGGCACCATTTTCCCATTTATAATTAGCTGCCTAAATAGGATGAGGTGGTCAAATGCTCAGCTGCCTCCAGCTGCTCAGTGAATTCAGCAACTTGAAATCTTTTTAAATTTGAATTGCAACTTAACGTATTTTTCTCTTCCATATGAAAACACACCAAATGAATGCCCCCCTGCTGAAATATTTGATCAATGCAGAAATTACTTTTTCAGCTGGAGAGGTGAGGGAAGAGGGAGTAAAACCAGCTCTGTGCCTGTCGATAACGGCGTTCTCGTGTTCACTCAGATTTGCAGTTCTTAAGTAAAGCTTGAAGTTTGTTATAAAGGGAGAGATGCAGCCAGTCCCCAGATGCCGCTCAAAGAGGCATTGGCGGAGGAATTTCTCTGCAGGCTCTTTCTTAACTATAATTACTACCTCTAACATGAGTACTGGCCTGCAGACATTCTCTGTGTAGCAGTTGTCTGCCAAAGTCTGCATATAGCTCTACATTTTTAAGACTGGACCTAGAACTATAAGATCTTCCAATCAAACCTTCATTATAAATGGCATCAGTTTAAAATTATATAATTTTATTTTCATTTTCTCCTGAATAGACTATTTACCATAACTATGTTTATTTTAAATGTCCCTCAACATAGTCTGTAAGCAAATGTGTTACTTTACTACCATAAATGGCAGTAGTGTGTGCTGGAAAAAATAGTACTGAGTTTCAGCCCTGTTTTGTGTGTACATCATCAAAGACAGTGATTGTGAAGTGCTCGGTCTGTGTTTTAGTAGCTTTTCTTTACAAATACCTTGAGACAGAGACTACAGAAATATGAGATTTTATCCAGTATCTTTTGAAATTCTCTGTTATCCGGAGTAGGTATACATCTTCTAAACGAGGTACAATAGTGTAACTTTTCTGTTTGATAAATAACGTGGTTTTCTTTGTTTATTGCCATCATATTTTAACAGTGGTCAACGCAGATATTGCCTGCCATTACAAAAGGTTTCCAATGCACCTCTTTGCCTACAGAGTTCACACACACCGGCTAGGTAAGAGTTTTATTACAACATGGGAATGTCGAATACGTAACAGAAGAAAACTGACACTACAACATATTTTAAGTGTGTCTCATGTTCGCCAACATATTCGTATGTTATAGGTAAAGTAGTGAGCGGATACAGAGTGAGGAACGGTCAATGGACATTGATTGGTAGACAGAGTCCACAACTACCGCAGGTCGGTTGGTTTATTTATTCTCTCTTCCTGTAAATTTGAATTATCTTTGTTTAAAACCAAGAAGCTGAATTAGCAGTCACGTACCCACAGATTTGCATTGTAGGGTTTCCACTGGTACACGTTGTTGTGCTACTGGAAGCGAATACTGCCAAATGTTACCATGATTACAGGATGATGCAAAAACTGTTCTGAAATTACGTTTCAGGTGTGTGGTACTGTCATTCTTGCGTGTGTATATTGATGTAAATAATCTGAAGTGCTTTGACTGATGATGGTGAATCATTCTCTCTTTCAGGCGTTCTATCCAGTGGAGCATCCTGTGGACGTTAGCTACGACGATATCCTAGCAGCTAGATGTGTCTTCAGTGGCGAAGGCAGAACTACAGAGACACATATAGGGTAAATTTTCTCTTTTTGCTTTATTTCCTAACCATTTTTCCCAAGGTGTTGATTATGTGTAGAAATGTGTTTGTTTCCCATCTTCTTCCAAGATAATTCTAGTAAGTTCTGCCAGAAGGATCTGGTTTGCCATGTAGTCTGCTAAAGATGTAGCTCCACGCAATGTTCATTGCCTTGGCTAATGTGAATAACCACTTTGCTGAAGAATTCAGAAGATTTCCCAGGTGAAGCTATCCTGCCAAACACCTTACTCAGATTTTGGGCTGTTCTGCACATAGAGAAGGATTCAGAGTATCAATTCTAGAAAGTGTATTTTTTAATAAGTTGTAGCTATTGACTGTTTGCAGCGGAATAATAAAGCTTCACAATTTCTTCTCATTATTTCAGAAAGAAAATTTATGGAAGCCTATACAGTTCTGATAAATCTTAACCTGTTGTAAAATCTAACCTTAAAAATTCTTAGTAATATACCAGTTACCTTTTTTCAGTATAAAAATAGACTGGCCTGTTACGTTAAAAAAAACCCCAAACATAAACAACTACTAATGATAAATAGGAAAATTTGAACTGTGTGTGTCAGTGATGATATTCACCTGAAGAGGACAGACAGAGCTCTATAAGATGAAGTTAACAAATACAACCATAAAAATGAATGCAATATTAACATTCTCTGCACTGGCTGCTGTTCTTTGAGCCATAATTTACAGCGTGTTTAGGGATATAAGGATAGCTTGCAGAAATCTCTCCATTCTGTGGGTATGTGCTGCAGCACCCCAAGGGACAAGGCTCTTAGTGCACTGAGCGCTCTAAGATGGCATCTCAGTAGAAGGTTAAGGATTCCACATAGATTTATCAGCTTTTAGTGGTTAGTGCAAATGCTGTTGAGTTTCAGTGGAGTGAAATTAATTGCTTGAGAAAAGGTTTTTATAAATATCTTAACGTTAAATATATTCAAAGCCTTTATTTAACTGTAGGCCATTTTTTATCAAGTCTGGAAGTTTCTGTCATGTTTCTGTAAGATTCCCCAGAGTAGTTCCCGTGTGTTGAATAATCCTCACAGTTTAAGAAGCATATTCTCAATGTTATTCTTTCTAAATTGTGTAATAATTTGTGTGATAGTCAGCTAGTCTTTTTCATGTCAGTGAAGTATCATTTCTGGCCAAGGCTGTTACGTAGTACGTGACTTGGGGAGCAAGGATAGAGCGAACACAAAAAGGAAGCCTACCGAGGATGGAAACAAGGACAGGTAACCTGGGAGGAATACAGAGAAAGTGTCAGAGCAGCCAGAGATTGACTTAGGAAAGCCACAACCCTGGCAGGATCACAGCTCGCCAGCAATGTCAGGGGCAGCAAGAAAAACTGCTACAGATATGTTGGTGATAAAAGCAAGACTAGGGAAAATGTGGGCCCTTTCCAGAAGGAAACATGAGAGCTGGGTACCCAGGATATGGAGGCAGCTGAAGTACTCCATGACTTTTTGCCCCAGTCTTCACTGGCAAGTGCTCCAGCCACATCTCCCCAACCACAGAAAGCAAAGGCAGGGACTGGAAGAGTGAAGAACCACCGGCTGTAGAAGAAGATCAAGTTCAAGACCACGTACGGAACCTGAAGGTGCCCAAGGCCATGGGACCTGATTAGGCGCATCCGTGGGTCCTGAGGGGACAGGCAGATGAAGCTGCTAAGCCACTCTCCATCACATGTGAGAAGTCATGGTAGCTCAGTGAAGTTCCCACTGACTGGAAAAGGGGAAACATCACCCCCGTTTTCAAAACGGGAAACAAGGAAGACTGAGAAACGACAGGGCCGTCCGGCCCCACCGCTGTGCCCGGCACGGCCACGGAGCGGATCCTCCTGGAAACTGGGGCACAGGGAGAATCAGGAGGCGACTGGTGACAGCCAACATGGATTCGCTCAGGGCAGGTCGTGCCTGGCCTTCTGCAGTGGGGTGACAGTGCTGGTGGATAAGAGCCACTGATGGCACCTTCCTGGACTTGTGCAAAGCATTTCAGCTAGCTGGGTTTCTCCACGAGCTCAAACTCTTGTAAATTAAAGGACTGAATTACCCATTGTGAAACAAGGACAGCAACAATTCCTGATTTGTAAAGCAAGATTTCCTGCTGTCAGCCAGGACCCCCAGGTCCCTTTCTCCTACGCTGCTCTTCAGCAGTTCAGTCCCCAACCTGTACCAGTACCTGGGGTTGTTCCTGCCCTCTCCACTTGCCCTTGTAAGTATGTTTAATGGGTATTCAAGGGCAGGTTGATGTACCTGTAAGGTTCACTTAACTGCATTATCTTGCTTTTTCATGCTACATCTGGTTGATAATGCTTCACTCTGTACTGTTAATAAACCAAGATCTGGATAAGGTTCAAGATACCCGTGGCCATGGCATGGAAGTGGTTAACAGACATTGGTTTTTTTAACTTGTGCATCAACATTTCTACTCACTAAACTTGTTCACAAACAAGGTTTTCTCAGGAGTTGAAGTATCTAATGGAAGGGTTTGGGGTTTTCTGTAAATTTATTAAAACTGTTGTTGACAAAGTATTTTTTCATTTTTTTAAAACTAAATATTTGAAATTATCGACCTAGAAATGTTTAGACACATTAACATGTCAGGTGAACTAGACTTTGCGTGGGTTTCACATCCCTTTTTCTACTGGAGCGTTAAAGAGAAGACGGTGAGTGAAAGATAACTGAGAGTCCAGCAGTTGTGCTTTCTAAAAGCTTAAGTAGAGCGTGCCAAGGCTGAGGCTGATTTTTGTGGTCTCCAAGGGATGCTAAATTTTCAATGCATGGAAAAATACCAACTCCTCTTCTGAAGCAGTCTCTCCTCCCTTGTTCCCTCTGTCTCCCCTCTGGCTGGTGTCATTATTGTTGCTATGGTGAATAAATGAATGCTGCAGGATGCTGCTGAAAAAGTCAGTGCTTACGTCTTTCACAAACAGTTGATAGGCAACCCCTGTATCTTTTTATGACTGTGGGCTCACTGGTTGATTGTGAAAGCTAATTAAAAAATCTTAATGTAAACTCCTTCATTTTTTGGATCTTTCTTTATAAGTCCCGACTTATTCCATTGTCAGGATTGTAGCTGCAAGTAAAAGATATCAACCTGTATGACAGAGGAAATAAACAGAGACAGATCGCAGCTGCAGAAAGGCCCTGTATTGTCTGCTTCACAAAGTCGTATTCTTCAGAAAAGATTCTCTGTCATACCAGCTGTTTTTTCTGTTGAAGACAGGATTATGTAGCAGTACAGAAGAGCCTCTTCTGTTTCAAGTACATGCACAACATTTATCAAAGAACTGAGTTTTGCTAGTGTGTAACCATTCCTTTTGCACTCTTTCTTTCCTTACAGAAGCAAGAAGGCAGTGCTGTCATCTCTTTGGGAGATATTTATGGTGTCTTAATATGTAATGGAATGAAATTTTGCTGCATTGGAGCCAGTGTGATGAGCCAATAAATGGATGCACTTGAGCATGGGGTGGGCAGGAAACTGTCATAGAGATTGCTGCTGAAATGAAGCATAGACATTGTTTGCAACCATTTAAATTGGATTTGTCCTGGATTGACAGAGAAGTGTATGAACGGTGATGTAACAAGTGATACCGTTCTGTTGTATTTCATCAGAACATGTGCATAGTTGATGACAGACTGGGGACTCTGAGTTCCTTCTCCTCAGAGCAAAATGAGAAGGAAGAGCAGTTTAAGTAGTTGATGCAGTTTTCTGTAGAATCAAAAGCGAATGGTTTGGAACTTCTGGGGTACCTGGGGAGTTTGTGCCAACAATTCCCTAATATAAACTGAAAGGAACTTTCAATGTTCGCTGCAGTGAAGCTGTTAGATGTTTTAGTGTTGGACTTCGGCACATTTCATTGCAACTTTTTAATATTCTGTTAAACAAGTTAGATGATTTGAGTAACATCTGTATTGAGCTCATTCTTTCCTAACTGCCGCGTCTTTTCTGTGTTGTGTAGGGGAACAGCGAATGATGAAATGTGCAATTTTTACATTATGTACTATATGGAAGCCAAGCATGCTGTCTCATATATGACCTGCACACAGAACGCAAACCCTGAGATGTTCAGAAATATACCACAGGAGGCAAATATTCCTATTCCGGTCAAATCTGATATGTCAAAGATGGCGCATGGGCATCGTGAAGGTGAAGAAAACTTGTGATCCATTTTGTTCGAGTCTGTTCATGCACACTGATGTGTTTGTGTTCCTTTGATATACTAAATTTTCCTAAAAAGGAAATGCCATTCAGGGTTAAATTCAATCCCTGATTATAGACTTTCACAGGATACTGCTTGTTTTTGATGGAAATGTCTGCTATAGCTTTTTGTGTTCCTTCCTATTGTCTTTCAATATCCAACATATTTGTATCACTACATGAGCTGTGTACCCCAAAGATTCACCCCTTTTCTGTGCCAAATAGCAGTACTTTCTGTTAACAGTTTGATAGTACTTGTTACTTCTACATATTTCCTATGAAGTTGAACTGTAAGGTTTCCATAGTTTTCTGGATGCTACTGCCTTGTTATGGAAGGCATCAGATGTTTATATCAAACACCAGTAGGCTGAGAAGCTGCAGCCGCAGTGTTACCCAGAAGTAATCTTACTGATATGTTTGTGTAGCAAAGTGTGAATCTTAAGTTTTTATTCCATTTTTTTTACTGCTGCACTGTCTGGTACTACTATAGATAGGTGAAAGTACCAAATGTTCATTTCAGAAGGGTTTATTTCCCCCAGTAGGAACATATGCAATCCCATTCACACACAGAGCTTAACATCATATTCTAAATCCATTTTTCAGAACCCAAGGATGCTGATAAAAGTTCTTTGCTACAGCAAGCCAAAAAAGAAGAGGAAGAGATTTTGGATCAGGGTATGTACTTATTTCTTTCTAGGTCAGGTAAAGGGCTCACTAGTGTAAAATACTGATAAATTATATCCCGATTGTTCACGGGCTATAACATTTTCAATCTGTTTATCTTCCATAGATGTCATCTGCAATGTTGTGTGCCAATATGTTCAGCTAATATGATTGAAAACTATATAAGTAATAATAAAATAAGTCTACCACTGATCTCTAGCCTGTAGGCATAATTTGTTAGTGCATTTTAATCTCATTAGATTTTCCTGTTCTTGGTTGGATTCACTGAAGATTGTCGTAGCTTATGTAAGAACAGTCCTAAAGAACGGACACAAAGGAGTAGTGCTGTGGTGTGTTACTGTTCAGTATTCGATATGTAACCCTTTGCTTTTAGCTTTTCACCTATTTCTCAGTTTGCATTACTATGTATGTATCGGGCAATAATAGGTTCTCATGCTGCAGCATCAGTTGTACGAGTGCAGCTGATGTTTAACGCTGGGATATTTTGCACTCTGTGTGTGTGCATATACACAGAGGAACTCACAAAAAATGTGTGCAGTGCTCAGTTCCAGGAAAAAATCCATTGCTCTTATAAAGCGTCTAGAAATGTGCTGAACGTTACTTATAATTCAGAGGTATATTAAAATAAGGCTGAACTTTAAAGTTCTTGTGGATCATGTTATTATATAAATACTGATTTCGTATCAAGAAAAATATTCTTAATTTAAGAGGACCTCATCAGCTACAGTTTCATACTATTTTCATCGAACAATGTTGAGGTTCAAGGACCAAATAAATTAAAAGCAAATTTCCTTCTGCTTTTAATGCGAGCAGAGATTGGGCCAGTGTTCAGAGGTTTTGACAACATCTCCCAAGGGGGGTTGATATTCTGTATAGTTTGCCACTTTGAAAAGTTAATTCAAATAATTCTGTTACAGTTGCATAAAAAATAACTTAGAGTCTAAGAGCATCTTGATTGAAAGGATGTTCAACTACTAGAGACAATATTTAAAATTCCATATCTGAAACTTACCGTAGTCAATTCAATTGAAGAAAAAATACAATTCTCATTTTTAATGCCTATTCCAGCAGAATGAGCTAGCTACTTAAAAATTTACATCAAGATTTATGCTGACAAGCTGCTTCACCTTTTTGTTATTAGCAAGTGCATTAGCGTTTGGTTTAGGGTCTTTTTATCTGTGTGTCTTATCGAATTTGCGAACGTTTGAAAAAAAATGTTGAAACATGGTCCTGTTTTTTAATCTTTTTCATTTGTCTTTGAAGTGTATTTCAAAGCCACATTTCTGCAATGCAGTCGTACTTGCTGCGACCACTATTTAGTATACATCCTCATCTCACATGTTTCTATGGAAACGCACTGCATTTTTTTGTCCATTTGAAATTAGTTGGGTTCGTGATTTGTAGTATCAAAACACAGTAGTTGCCAGGGGAGAATTTTGTTTCATGTTCTTAATTCTTAGTTTGAGATAAATTCTTCCATCGTTTAAATGATCCCAGCTTCAATTTTACAGCTTTAACTTCAGTTGAATTTTGTACTTGTAGGCAAAAAAAGCAAAAGGAAAAATCAGGTGAGATGTGATTCTATTTCTGTCTCCAAAGAGGGAAAGTTGGGCAGCTATTTTGGAAAGTGGTTTTTGGTCCTACAAGCACCTGTTGAGATACACGGGGAAAACCAGGAGCTGAAAGTGGTCTACTAAAATGCGCCTGTAAAAATTGTATACATAGTTTTGTGGGAAAAGCAGTTTTGTGTAATAGTGTTGCCAATTTATCTGTCTCCTCAAGTAACTTTAGTGTGTTAGCTAATATCAGCCAAATTTGAGCAAGGTCTTAATGACAGGAAAATTTTACAAACTGGGGGGGATGGGGTAGTGGACCACTAAGCTGCACAGGAGCAAATACGTGCTTCCAGGGAGGTTATAACATACATTTTTTTTCTGTTTATGTTCTGGTGTGACATAGTTTATATGATTACCTTATCTGCAAAGCACAGATCCACCAAAACTCAGACCTTCATTAGTTCTGTTGCTGCTCAGCTGTTGCTCAGTAAATCCAGCCTTTGATTTGCTCTGCAGATACTATTTAAACAGTTTTTCCATTATTCTGTGTTTTATCTTGCATGTTTTTTTCTTGATGACTCATTGTGTTGTAGCAACTGAATTTTCCCCTCCATAGTTGTGGGTAACTCAAGTAACCACTGTTTTGTCACAAAATTGTTCTGTTGCCTGGAGATACTCACTAATCTAATCTGGGGGGTGAAGCATTGTCAAAGGCACTTACTTTGATGTGAGTAGTATTCAGTCTAAGCATTCGCCTCAAAGGAGAAAAAAAACAACCTGCCATGTGAAAGTATCTGCCTGCTGATAGTGCGTGTATCACATGGCTGCCTGGGCACAGATTTAGAAGGTGTACCTCCTGCTGCATACAGGCAGTTCGTTATATTATAGAGTCACAGAACTGTCAGGGTTGGAAGGGACCTCAGAGCTCACCCAGTTCCAACCCCCTGCCCTGGCAGGGACACCTCCCTCTAGAGCAGGTTGCTCAGAGCCCCATCCAGCCTGGCCTCAAAGGCTTCCAGGGATGGGGCTTCTACCACCTCCCTGGGCAACCTGTGTCAGGGTCTCACCACCTCCTGGGGAAGAACTTCTTCCTAACATCCCATCTGAATCTCCCCAGCTCTAGTTTTGCTCCATTCCCCCCAGTCCTACCACTACCCGACATCCTGAAAAGTCCCTCCCCGGCTTTCTTGTAGCCCCCTTAGGATCCTGGAAGGCCACAGGAAGGTCTCCTTAGAGCCTTCTCTTCTCCAGACTGAATAACCCCAACTCTCTCAGTCTGTTTCCTGTAACAGGGGCTCCAGAGCTGGACGCAGAGCTCCAGGTGGGGTCTGACCAGAGTGGAGCAGAGGGGAAGAATCCCCTCCCTCGTCCTGCTGGCCACGCTCCTCTTGATGCAGCCCAGGACACAATTAGATTGCAGCTTCCTGGGCTGCCAGTGCCCACTGGGGGCTCACATTGAGCTTCTCTCCCACCAGCACCCCCAAGCCCTTTTCTTCAGAGCTGCTCTCAAGCCAGTCCCTGCCCAGCCCATATCGGTGCTTGGGATTGCCCCGACCCAGCTGCAGGACCTTGTACTTGGTGTTGTTGATCTCCATGAGGTTGGCAAGGGCCCACCTCTCCAGCCTGCCCGGGTCCCTCTGGATGGGATCCCTTCCCTCGGGCGTGTCAGCCGCACCACACAGCTCGGTGTCGTTGGCAAACCTGCTGAGGGTGCGCTCGGTGCCACTCTCCATGTCACCAACTAGATGATAAACGAGACCGGTCCCAGCACCGATCCTTGAGGGCTCTGCTTGTCACTGGCCTCCCCTTGGACATGGGCCCATTGAGAGCCACTCCCTGGGTGCTGCCATCAAGCCAGTTCTTTATCCACCGAGTTGTCCATCCACCCAATCCATGTTTTACCAGCTTGGAGACCAGGATGTCGTGCGAGGTGGTGTCAAAGGCTTTGCTCAGGTCCAGATAAATGGCGTCAGTTGCTCGTCCCTCGTCTGTTGATGTGACCTTTTCACAGAAGGGCACCAGGCTTGTCAGGCACAACTTGCCCTTGCTGAAGCCCTGGTGGTTGTACCCAACCACCTCTTCGTTATTCTCCTGTCCCAGCAGTGCCTCCAGCAGGATCTGCTCCCAGATCTTACCAGGCAGAGGTGAGACTGACTGGCCTGGAGTTCCCTGGTTCTTCCCTCTTTCCCTTTTTGAAAATGGGGGTTAAGTTTCCCCTTTTCCAGCCATTGTTGGTACCTCCAGGAGTTATTACTGCTTTACGTTAAATTTTCAGTTTCATCATCTTCAGAAGCACATTAATAAGCAAGTAAATATTATTGAAATAAACAGTAACCATCACAAAGTGAACCACCTCTCAGCATGAAGACAAAGATGCATCTCTGTAGTGTTAAAATTAAACTAACCTTAATGAAACTGACCTCGTATTGTTTCTGGAACAGCAATGTCACTGCTTTGGTGAAGATAAACTGTTCATAGGAAGTTAATTATTGTAGGAAATGCAACTGATTTAGAAATTTGTGCATATTGGACAGTTTTCTGTTCCTGCTGAAGCACAAAGTCCCTAGCAAAACAAGTATTATTTATGTTTAAATTTTGTTAATCAGTAGAAGTTCTGTTAAATTACATTCAATAGATACAGTAGTGAAATAAACCTGTTATCTGTTCATGGTGTTCGCCATCTCTACTAGATGTTTCTTCTTTACCTTTTCCTTCTATGTGTTCAGCAGTGCCCTGGCTGTAGTTTGTGGCGCAGCACGATGTAGTTTGGGTTTGTGTTGCTATGCAAGCAGCGAAGCAGCTTTTGCTGTTGAGAAAGTCAGCTGCTGCTATACCTGCAGGTTGCACAGGCACAATAGCAGGAGTCGTTTCTCAATAACAACAAAGGAATGTACAGATGATGGTTAATCAGCTGTGCAATATTTGATTCATTGACCTGTGGGCCATGATCGATACCTGATTTTGTATGCGTTAGAGGTAGTCATAAATGTTCTTCTGAAGCAGAAAGCACTTTTTCTTTCGCCTAGTCAAGCAAGTATAACTATGTTTCAGTGGTTTAAAAAAACCCCATTCAAGGCTGGCTTGAGCTGAAAATGCACTTGCAGCCTGTAAACCAAAAATTGGATTTGATTTTTCATTTTAGAAGGGCATGTGTGTACATATGAATACATTACTTACACATCCATGGGATAGAAAGACTTCTCTTAACATTTCTATTCCATCATCTCTGTCTGTGAAACACACCGAACACTGAATTAGTTAGTTACAGCCTGTCATATGAAATTAAGGTCCAGAATTACTGTCACCTTAAATGTAAAGAAGTTCCTCCTCATGTTTAGGTGGAGCTTCCTGTGTTCGGGTTTGTGCCTATTACCTATTGTCCTGTAAAGAGACTGGCCTCATCCTCCTGACATCACCTCTAAGTATTTATAAGCGTTAACAAGATCCCTTCTGCTCCTCTCTTTCCCAGACTGAGAATACCCAAGTCCCTCAACCCTTCCTCATAAGAGAGATCTTCTAGTCACCTAATCATCTTTGCAGCTCTCTGCTATACCTCTCCAGCAGTTCCCTGCCCTGGTGTGTGTTCTCTGATTCTTACAATTATAGACAGACTTTGCCTAGGTATTTTGTGTAATGTGAAAGACTACTTACCAGTGAAAAACTGCAAAACCTACTTATAATATTATTGACTTATCTGAAGGATTGGAAAGCAGACATTGTGTTAGTACAGGACGAGTTCAGAGAAGTGATGACTTCATAGCACAAATATAAATCACACCAAAATTATATTTAGTAATAATTATAATCATCATTTGGGGAAAATATTTTCCTTTTTTATAATTGTCATGGGTTTTTTTTAAACTAAAGCATGATGATGCTTTAAAAAAATGAAGATAGCAGAACTATTCTTTAAGAAACATAATCTCATACATGTAATTTTGTGAGAAGAAAAGTATTTACAAGAATGTAGTGCATGAAATAGAGATTTGAGGTGGAACTGGCACACTGTGCCTGAATGACTAATGTGTGTAGTATAGACAAATGAGCACAGCGAAGTCCACTGTCTAAAACACTGAGTTTATTCCTAGTCACAGAATCACAGAATTATTGAGGCTGGAAAAGGCCTCTGAGCTCTTCGAGTCCAGCCTGTGACCTACCACCACCACTCAGCTAACCCCTGCCACTGAGTGTGGCATCCAGTCTGGCCTTAAACCCCTCCAGGGACGGTGACTCCACCACCTCCCTGGGCAGCCCATTCCAGGGTTTTATCCCCCTTTCTGTGAGGAAGAGCTTCCGAATATCCAACCTGAACCTCCCCTGGTGCAGCTTCAGGCTGTGCCCTCTCCTCCTGGTCGTTTAGCAGTAGCTGATAAATGCATTTTATTGTAACGAAATGGTTGGTGCTTGTCAGGAGCTTGCTACTGGTCAGGCACGGAAGGAGAGAGAAGGACAATTGGGAAACAATCTGCAACCAACTTGGTCTTAGGTTCTGATTTGTTATGAAGAACACCTGTCTGTAAGAAAATGTAATCCTCAATTAAGGCTCTTCCATCCTCTTTCATTCTTTCTTTTCCTTTTAACACTCTCTTTTCCAGCTACAAACTCCTTTAACCTGGTGGTTTTATAAACTGTGCTTGGGCTCTCGAACCATTAAAACGTTCTGACAGTTGAAGGAAAAGGAGAAGTAATTAAAAACAAAGTGCACTTACATTGCAGTAGCAGTAAAAGCCTTTCCTGGAGACATGCAAACAGAGAACACAACAGCTAATAATTCTGTTGTTGAACCTTTTTTCTATATTTTTTCACCTCTCTAAGCTGATTAGAAATGGCTTGGAAGTCGATACAGTTCCTGTTCTTTAGAAGTGTCAGTTTGGCTGTGCTTCAAGCTTAACCCTTTCCATTTCCTCATATCTATGCCTCCTTCACCGAGCCCCTCAAATCTCTTCAAAAAGAGAACAGCCTTCCACAGCCTTTATACTTTTTAGTTCTCAGGACTCTTTCCAATGCTTTTATCAGTGCAGCAAACAGGATCAGTATCGTAGGACTCGCATGAAAAATACCAGCAGACTAGAAGCCATTTTGGAAGTTGTTTGGGCCCGTTGCATCAAACTATGCAAGATCACTTCAAATAAACAGACATCAGATTTCATTTGCTTCCACAGCGTCTTTCCACACCTTTCTCCCTTTTTCTCTGTCAGCAATGTTATCTTATATGTGATTCTTAGAATGAAAATTAAATTTTTATTTAAAAAATTTAATTTAATTTTTTTGATGAATGTTTGTTCGGATGGTGTTTTTTCATGATGGCACAGCCTTGAAGGTGATACTTGCAGCCAAATTTCCGTATCTTCATCTGGAGGATAGTTCTTCAGCTGGAGTACATGTTCTCTGATATGACTCTTAACACAGATATTACCTGAGACTTAAGATGAGACGAAGTCGTAGTTGGAATCCATATTATTTGGGCTTTGATTCCAGCACTTCTGAAAAGGCAAAGCACTGACTGTTTTTGCCAGGTGAACACATTAAGCAGAAGCGTGTCCTGGTAAGACAGAAACGTGCGGCCTTAGAATGCGCTCCATATTGTTCAGAGATGAGGAAACCCAAAGTCAACTATGAAACCTTGTCTCTTGCTACAATGATAGTAAAACTGAGACATGAAGGACCAACATACCACTATTGCTTAACGTCTTTATTGATGATCTCGATAAGGACACAGAATGGATCATCAGTGAGTTCACAGGTGGTACCAAGTCAGGCAGGAGTGTTGATCTGCCTGAGGAAAGGGAGGCTCTGCACAGAGATCTGGAGAGGTTGGATCGATGGGCCAATGTCAGTGGGATGGGATTCAACACGGCCAAGTGCCAGGTCCTGCCCTTGGGCCACAACAACCCCCTGCAGCGCTCCAGGCTTGGGGAGCTGGGGCTGGAGCTGGGGGGCAG
>WEIS01043377.1:100055-130792 GCA_013389965.1 Todus mexicanus
CAAGGGGCTTTTCCAACCTCAAAGATTCTGTGATTCTGTGATACTGGCTCTGTCAGATCGGGTGAGCTGGAGAAGAGGAGACTTTCATTATAAGCATTCACACCAGCTGAGCTGGAGCCACACATGGATAAAGTTCACAGTACCAGTCACGTGCCAGCACAGAGGGCGGCTCGCGAGATTCATGCTCTTCATCTCTCAGTTCTGGTTATTTCCTGGTAAGGCGTCTTTTTTTGTCAGAAGGCTGCAGTAATGGCTTTATGTTTGAAACCCTGTTCAGTCTGATTGCTGACAAAGGTCTGGATTGCCGGTGGCGGGCTGGGGAGCCTGTCTGAGCTGTCTCAGTGAAACTGCACAGGCACGATGACAAATGCATGTTCTGGAGGTGGGAATTCTGAGACACCACCGCAGTGTTCTGATGTTTATTCTAAAATGCAGTAAGATGATTTTTCACATCTGTAAAAGCTGCACATTCAAACTCTCTGGACAGGCTTACTATGCCTGATGAAGCCGTCTCATACCTCGCTCCAGCAGCACCACCCAGACGGGAAGTTGGCAGTTCAGCAGCACGGGGATGTGCTGGGGGATGCGCTGGGTGAGAACCATGGACAGCGGCTGCCACTGTCAATAGTAGAAGCTGTGCTCTAGTGATGAAAAAACAAAGCTTAGGTCAACACCACTGGGATGCTACCCAGACCTGGGTAGTCAAAATACTGAACTACTTTATTAACCTTAAACCAGTCCGGTCTTTTACTGAGATCAGATGAGATTCGGCACACAGTTTCCATTGAAGCTGCCAATATTACGATTTTATTTGTCTATACGACTGTTTTCCAAGACACTGTTTTGTAAAAGAATTCTCGTGGTGTAGAACCATAGTAATTAAGTTTAAACTTTCTGGAGTACGATTGTGCATTGTTTCAGTCATTGATTCCCCTGCTTTTTTTCCTTCATGTCCTCCATGGAGTCCTCTCTCTTAGCAGGTATTTTTTATAGTAAGACAAGCAGGCTGGTAAACGGAAGCGCTTTTTTGTTTTGTTGGTTTTTTAGAGCAATATCTATTTTAGGGGGTGAGTTAATTATTCTGTGGCAACCACTGCACAGTAGAAGTAGAATGCAATGTCTTTGGCTGAGGCAGGAAGCTGGGAAACGTGTTTGTTCAAACAGAATTAGGGATCTGAAACCTTCACACCAGCTGCAGCACGTTGTTCTTTTTGTGACCAAGAATTACAAATAAATTCATCAGACTCTTGATAGAGAACAAGGAAAGAGCAAACAGGGCAAAGATGTCTAAATTTGCTTTTGAAAGGTCCCAGTTTAAAGTAGAGCCGTGCTTCCTGGTTTGGGGACACTTTTGCATTATGCATTGGGCATAATTCCTGCTTTTACTGTTCAGACCTCTCTGTTGGAAGTGATGGCACACGGGGACATCAGTGGGGCTTGCTCATCTGTGGGCCTGAAGCCGTGGATAAAGCCAAAACACTTGTACATAGGAACATTGCTTAATTTTTGAAATGGTGCACAAAATGTAGTTCAGGCCAATGGAGAGGACTTTAGTACTCGGTGTTTCCTAAGTAAAGGAAGTTCCAGATGTGTTTGTACTTGAGCACCAATACTTTAAGTACATCGGATGCTTTAAGCAGGCTGCTGAACCTGATAACGTAATTGTAAGCCTTCCTCAGAGTGAGTATGGTTTGTATCCAAAACTTCATTATATCACACTTTTGGAATATTTTAATTTGTTCTGAGTCAGTATTTGGACGAGATGAATGAAAGGCTTATGAAGCATTCTGGCTTCACAATTTCCTTTTAGGCAAATGATTCATATTTGTTATACAGCTTAACAATTTCCTCTCTTTCCAAATTTGCTTTGTTTGTTTCACTGAAATTGGCCCTGCTGCTTCAGTAATTATTCTCTGACAAAAGATTTAATCTGGGATATTTCATCTCCAAGGACAAGGAGTGGAATCCTACTCAAAATCGTGGAACTAAGGCTGTTACAAACATGACACATCCTCTTCATGTCATTTCCAAAAGACTTACGTTCCTCTCTGCCAGGCTGCAAGTGATGGTTTCTGGTACTGGATGGAGATTCTTTGATGAAAGCTTTATTAGCTAGTTTTGCTTTTCTAAAAAATGTTTTATATAACCTGTCATAAAATAATGCATAGACTTAATTATGAGTGATTTGTACTTAAAATGCAATAGAAGTATACCTACTTGCATAAATATTAAAGCACCTTGGGTGTCGCTTTCAGTTCAAATGGTGCAGTTGTATTTAACAGAACGGGTAATAGTTTCAGGCAGCCAAGATGCTTAATTAATAAATTCTAAGAAGTTCAGCGCCTGCTGGTTAGAAGAGAATCCCAGGAGTGGGATGTGCTGGTCATCATGTCATCACCTTATTTAAGCCTGTAAAAAGAATTGAACATGGATTTAACCAAAAGTTGTGCAGGTTATTGTGTTTCTGGAATTTCCAGACCTGATTTTCAGTTGCTTGCTTTGGGCTATTGTTCTGGAGTTTATTGAAATGCTTGTTGGTGTCTAAGAAGGCTCTGGGATAACTGCATTGCGAGCAAGCAGCTTTAGAGAACACTGTTCCCTGCGTTACCAGATGATGTTGTGACTACAGGGCGTTGCTGTTTAGATGAAGAGGAGGGACAGGCCCCAGACTCAATTAATAAATGAAGATTTGGTGGATCACTCTGTTTTACTAGTGTGTCTTCTCTTTGCAGTATGTTCTATGGAATCTGTTTGCAAATTGAGGTTTTGTTTTCTTACAGCCTAAGCATCTTATGTGATGACATATTTAAAAGAAATATATTTTGAAATACGTCATGACTGTCTGTTACGGTCTTTGTAAGTGAACAAATTGATGCAATTTTTACCTTTTTGTTGCATAAAAATAGGATAAGTCTGCAATATCCTGGAAAATCTGGATAATTCCATCATAAATACTCCTTGTTGAAATTTGCATACTTTTTCCTTTTTCTGGTTCCCAAGAGCATCTGTGCAGAAGCGATGGGGTTTTGGATACCAGAGTGTCAGGTGGAAGTGGACATGTGCATGTAAATTAAAGCTGATAAAGATTTCTCGTTATCTTTTCATACCAGAGACTTGTCTCATTCAATCCGCAAGGCCGAAACAGTTCCCTCTTACGCTGCTTTTGTCAATGACTGTTGGAACGACTTTGTTACGTTGTACTTTGCTTAAGCTTCGCAGAGCTACACAGTCTGTTATAATTGCTTTTTTCCCTCCTTTCCTCTTATCTTTTCTCTTCCCTGTACAGGTGATTTCTATTCACTCCTTTCCAAGCTGCTAGGAGAGAGGGAAGAAGTTGTGCATATGCATAAGCATAACCCTACAGAAAAGGCAGAATCAGATCTCGTAGCTGAGATTGCTAACGTAGTCCAAAAGAAGGATCTTGCAAGAGAGATCACAAATCGTGATGAGGGGGACAATACTGTTCTTGTCAGAGACAGAATTCACAAATTTCACAGGCTAGAGTCTACCCTGAGGCCACCAGAGAACAGACATTTCTCCTCACAACAGCCTAAACACGGTGAGGGAAGCTGGGAGGAAGAACACACAGGAGGTGGGTTAGGGGTTAATTTTATACGATGAATTGCAATGTAAGAGTTGTGATCCACATTAGCAAAATCTGAAGGGAATATCAGTTGGTGCCTGGAAGTATTTTACATGACAGCTTTCCTAGTTACGGAAATGTTCTCCCTCTGTTTCAGAGGTGTTTCAGTGGGGTTCTTCCCCCACCATGTGTGAAGAAAAACTGTATCCCAATGGCACAATACCGCTGCTTTTTGGAACGCAGATTATTTTTCCAACTCTCAAGACTATTAACGATTTAATATCAATTGTTCTAAAACAAGGCCAACATGAATAAATACAAATCAAACAAAAATATAGTAGTGATGGGAAGCAAATAATTTTCTTAATACAATGAAGTACTATAAAATGACCACATGGCCATAGTCAATGCATTTTATGAGTTTTCTGATTAGCTTGGTTTGTCAGCTACAGGAAGTTAAAAAATTGTGTTCGGATGGTTCTTCTCTTATTCAGAGACAGTGGTAGTTAATTGTGAAAAACTCCAGAGAAGTAAAATTTTCTACGTATTTATTTCAAATTGGGCTCGGCTATCCAAATATTCTTGGGCAGGCTGTTTTGTTAAGATTATAATCAATTCCCTTCAGGTTTCTATGACAGCAGAAACCATGGAAGTGTTGTGTTTGTTTTACCTGTATTTTGGTCTCTGTGATATTGATTGTGCTCATTCTTACTTGCTAATGTGGAAAGTCAGATAAATGCAGCATGTGATGACTGCCTGGTAAAGGAAAGCGTCTGCATGGAAGGCGTCTGTACGTGTGAGCTGCAGCAGCACATGCCTGCTTGTGCGCTGCAGCCAGACAGCTTTATGCTTCCGAGTGCTGTTTTACACAAATATACATCATTCGTCATCCGTTTGGTTTTTATTCCAGTTCAAAATGTCTTCGCTTATGCAAGATTCCGTTGTAGTATTCAAATTCAGCAAAATTCTGGGTTTGTAGTTAGTTAACCGAAAACCGAAGATGAAGACTTCCCACTGTTGTGTTTTGCTAGTCAGTTAAATGGGAGCCCGTGAACTTATTGGCACAGGAGCAAAAACCAGGTGGGATGTTACCTTGTGCCTGACATAATGTAAATCGTAAGGAATTCCATGAGCAGCACTGAAATTAAACGCTCTGCGGAGTAATGTGTGTAGAATTTCTGTAAAACAGGTTGTTCTGTTCGAACTCACAGCATGTGGTGTGTGGAGGGAAATAGAGACATTTGCTTTCTGTTCTAACTGACCCCGAGGAGCGAGTGCCAGCGATTGGAGTAGCGGCTGGCTCGGCACACCACGCAGCAGAAAGCATTTGCTTGGCTGCTTCAGAAGCTTCATATCCATTTGGGGGAATTTGTTAGTGGATGGCTCGTTAATAAATGGGGTTTCCTATGGTGCCGTTTTGAGTTACTGCAAAAACAAAAACTTAAATTATCTTAATGAGCACCGATTTGGTTTTTTAATGTTTGTGATACTGATTAATACAGAAATTCTGAACTGCAGAAGCTGTCAGCACCATCTTTTGGCAAAAGAACTTCTATAGCAATAAAACCTTTAAGCACATGTTTAGTTTCTGTTTTAAGAAGTATTTACATATTAGAAGAACAAAAACTTCCGTAAGAGAATTATTCTCTTCAGAGAAAGAAGTGGAACATAAAATTTCTCGATTTAATAAAAAATTATGCACCCTTCATAACATTCTTTACTATATTGAATTAAAAAAACCCCTTAGTATTTCTTAGGCCAAAACTCCAGTTACTGTTAAATTAATTTCATGTAACTGTTGAAAAATCAAGAGAATTAAAATAGTTTAATATTTTTCATCTAGCAAAAATTCCTATTTTAAACATATAACTGTTCTTTAAATAGGAAGTGAGTGATGCATTAAGAAAGGTTGTTGCTAATGTTATGTTTATAAGGTCATAGTGCTGCTCTTCCTGCGCGACTGTTACCTCGTTACCCCAAGAGTGGTCACTAATCGGTCGGGTTGTTCAACATCACCGCGGCCAGTACAATTATACCTCCTAATTAAGGCAAACAGTGTAATTTTTCAATTTTTAGAACTCCTTTGTGCTGTACTTGTTTTTGTCAGGGTTTAGGTGACTGCTGTGATGGCAGGAAGTAAATGCAACATGACTAAAATTTGTTACGATAAAACCCACCAAGAGCTTCTCGGGATGTCCAGGCAGCAAATTGCAATTTTTCCAATAAATAAGGCTTTATTCTTTCAGTTGTAGAGAGATTAGAAGCTGATTTCAATGTTCTAAACCTATGCAATTCTTTATAATTCTGTTGACGGAATGAGTTAATTCTTAATTACAAGGTAGAAGATCATGTACTTAGTTCAGAAATCTTATTTACAACAAAACTTGTGATTATTTTTTAAGTGTCAGGGTTTTTTAATAGGAAAAAGTAATTTTCCTTGGTTTCATGCTTGACTCATCCATGGACACTTAGCTCTGTAGGGAATTATTAATTAGTCTTAGACAAATGAAGTCTAAATTCAGTAAGTTTTTGTAGAACGCTCGTTGCCTTAAGATAGACCCATATGAAAGGACCTCCAGTACGAGACTGGCAAAAGGAAAAGTGAAGATAACAATAAGAAAAGAGAAGATAACAATAAGAAAAGAGAAGATAACAATAAGAAACCAGTTTTGGAAAAGTGTGAGAAAATCTGAAGGTTGTGTAGAGACCGGAGTTCTTGTGGTCAGACTGTATTTCACTGTGGCTTCGTTTTATTGTTTTGATCTATCAGAAATCTTTTTAGTCCTTCAAGTGTAGACATTTTATGCTTCATAGCACATGCCTGTAGAGAGAGTGAATTTTACAGATGCCAAAGTTACGGTTCTCTACGTTTAGTCCTTCATTTTGTCTGGCTTCCTTAGAAAAGGCTTAGACGACAAGGGGCACTGTAACGTTAAACATACGGAAGTTTTGTGCAAGCTGACTTAGACTGATACGGGTTGAGGAAGCAGACCCTGCGTTTCCATCCTTTTATTCTTCTCAGAATCCTGTCATCCAGGGATATACCTGGTGCCGCACCCTCTGTGGCCAGACGAATGGTGCAGAATTTTTTTCTTAATGGCTTTTCATTTACCTTGGAACTTTCGTTCAGCTAAAATTGCTACTGAGTAGAATTTCTTGTGTTAGAAGTTTCTGCTTGCTGTCTTGGCTTCCCTGTAGCTGCCGATTCCCTTACGTTTGCGTTAGCCTAAAGCATCACGGGCTCTATCGATGGTATCTAAGACTGCAAAGGTAACAGATCGCGTGGTCTGCGTTACGTTTTCAGCGCTGGCTTTACCTTTACGCTGTGTAGGTTGTAGAAAATGGTTTTCCCTCCACCCCATTCTTCCTGTTGCTCCTCAGATTACGTCTCTTCCAAGTGGAATGGAAGTGGGTGTAATGATGATCAGAACAGCAGGGCTGCAGAGGTCATCTGAAGGGCTTGGACATTGTTTCCATTTCCCCTTTTCCTTTCATTAGAGGATCAGTTCCAGCTGAAGCCTTTCGGACTCCCTGGGTGCTGGGTGCTACGGTCTGTGACCTGCCCCGGTTCGGAGCGTGGATGCCGTGGCACTTTGAGAATAAGGAGATGTGTTTCAGCTGCCTACACGGTATCCCAGTAATCGGTGTTTAGGATCGAATCACAAACTTCGGGAGAACTGTAAGAGCTGCAAAGTGCAGCTTGATGCTGTCGAACACTGAATACGAGCGAAGCAGCTCCAGTTTCACATAACTGCAGAGAAACCGCTTCCTGCTCAGCTTCGGTTTGTGCCAACATATAAAGTCTGCATGAGGGAAGCACCTGAATTATGCTGAACAAATGAATTTCTGAAAGGAAGGAGTGGTGGGGTTTCTAATGCGTAGAAGGTATTTTAGGATTTGAGGTTGGTGATTTTTTTCGTTTATCAGAATTAGTCACATTTGTCTTGCCATTACATTTCTTAGTTTTGGGAATATTGTTCAATTGTCTTTTAATACTGCCGGAGCAACCAGGACCAACCTCTTCCAAGCAGCATTTAAACAGTCTGTTCTGTTTGTGAGAAAGTAATCCTTGTAGCCAACACGCTGCAACTTGTTCAGATTTTGGACTGTTCCTGCTTTTAATCAATGTAACTCTATTTTTGCATAAAAGAGAGATAGAAGTAAACATCTTGTTATACTTTTAAATTTTACCTTTAATCTGAAACTAAATTTGTCTCCCTTAATTGACGAGTTTTAAAATTTAAGACAAACGTGAAAGACATCCAGCTTTTTTAGTAGTGGCCCACGTGCTAAATCCTGTGCTGTTCATGGAGTGTGAAAATCAGATTTGTGTTACCACAATCTATGCGGTATTTATTCTTGAAAACTGTGTCACAGCATAAACAGCGACAGATACTCCGCCCTTCATCTCTGTCATCAGTTTTAGACATGTTTCCTATTCATGCCTGTAGTACCTGAATTAGGATAAGGATATCATCCAGAACTAATGTATGTGTCGGCTGTAGGAAATGCCATGCACAGAATTCACACAACCACAGTTTTACTTGCGTCGTGTTGCTGTTTTTCTTCCTTCCCTATATTTTTAAGCCTTAAGAGCTTTTTTTAAAAGCCAGCAATGAATCAGCCGCTTCTGGTATGTGGCTTCGGTTTCGTGACTCATAGTCTTTGTTATAATTAAACTTCTAAATAAAACACTGAGGTGTTGATACTTAAATTTGCCCGCTGATTTTGATTAGTAGTTGTACATTTCTGTAGTCTCCGAATGTAGAAGGTGTTCATGGAGCTCCTAAAGCTTCTGGAGTCTTTGTACCTGTATCCGTGTAAGATGGAGAAAAGAATGGAGTAAAAAGCAGTTTTGAAGTGTCTGCCATGCTCTGTGTAGCAGGATGTGAGTGCTTGTGCATGCTTTATTGCCATACCGCTGTGCTTGGAATGAAATGGCAACGTGTTAGTGGAAATACTGCATGTAAGAAAAGGTCCGTGTGATTCCCAGCCGTCTGCGCCAAGTGCCAGTTAACCGTGTGTTTGTATAAACGAGCGTCTCTCTTCTGTTTATCTGTTCCCTTGGTCAGATTTCCACATGGAAGAGGCTGTGGGATGGCCTGGGTTAGACCTCAAGCTGGGCCAAGTGTCTGGGTTGGCTCTGGACCCTGAAAATAACCTCGTTATCTTCCACAGAGGGGATCATGTTTGGGATGAAAAGTAAGTGGCAAATCGGTGTGTGCTGTTTGTATTTCTTCTCAGGAAAAAACAGATTGCAGTTCCTTTCCATTCTGAGTCCTGTTGCTTGGCTGAAAGTGCCTCTGGCAGTCCTGGAATGGAAGTGGAAACTGACAGCTCGAGGTGATGGGGTTACGAGGTCTTTAGACAGCGAGAACATGTCTCCAGAGAACAAGAACAGAGCACGTTAGGTCCTTAGACTGTTTGTCTGCGTTAGTATGATATTCAGTGAAATTAATTACACCTGCTTCTCCGTGGTTTTTAGCAGGACTGATGAGCCCAGGAGAATGATTTTCAGTGTGGTGTCCTTCTGTTAGCGCCTGGGTTCAAGATGTGCAGAGATTGCTCCCGTGCATCTGCATTAATTTTTGGTTTGTGTGCACTGAACAAAACTGGATAGTTACAAGGAAAAGATTCCATGGAATTGTAACAGAACACTGGGAGGAAACAGCATTAGCCTGTAACAGAATATTATGTAGCTCAATTTTTAAATGCGTATTTTTTAATCTTTGTTCTACGCCTCTGTTCTCCATCCGTATACATCTAAACAGCAGGGGTTTTCTACTCCTCATGAATTCACTTTAAGATAATACAGTTTCTGAAAATTAGAGGGGGCAACTTTCTCAAACTTACAGTGATAAATTATGCTTAGAAGACTGTTGCATGAAAGAAAGTAAGCTCTCTGTGTTTTTAGCTAAATGGCATAACACAGCAGAGAAAGCAGTCATTTATGTTTCATGAATTATACCAGTGATCTCTCCAGCTCAAGTGAATATAGACTATAAAATATGAAAGGATGACTCATGCTACAGCTTGTATTACTCGAGCTTCAAGTAGAAGCCGATACTGATTTGTTTTTTCATCCTCCCACGCATGCACATAACTGCTGTTCTTTGTGGCATTGAAGAAAGAGTTGAAAAAATATTTGAAAATAGGCTGACAGTTGTATTCATTTCTTATTCCTGAAATGTGTCTTTTCGAGCGTCTGCCAACTGAGGTGCACCCGCCACCCAGAGCACAAAACCGGGGCGTAGAGACCAAGCAGTATTTGGGGAGCCTACAGATTAAAAAAAACCCAAAACACACAGACACGGCCAAAACAAACCAAAGCCAAACAAACAAACCCACCAAAAAACTAACAAAAACCCAGCCAGAGAACCATTAAGGTTCCTTAAAATAGCAGGTGAGCACAGTGACTTCACCACGTTGAGAGGCAGGTTGAACTTCACCTACCCTGTGGCGTGGTGCCGAGATCAGAGCCGTGGTCTGGAGTCTGGAGATCCACACGCCTGCCGCCTGTGCTGGGAAACTGCGGCGCGCTGGACGCGGCCGTCCCCGGCAGCAGCATCGATCATGGTCCGAGTATTTGTGTGTGTGAGTGTCAGGCTTCCCAGAATAATGCTTTATTTTCTGTTTAGCATTCGTAGTGTTAGTCAGCGCATCAGTCCTGTGTGGGAGCTTGCCACATCTGATACCATGTTGGGGTTGAAGCTGGAACAAACGGAACCTGTCTGGCCGTGTAAATACGAACCGCCCCAGATATGTCACCAGGGTGTACGATGGGCTACAGTCACTTGAAGCACATGAAATCCTAATCCATTTCAGAGGGGTTTTGTTCACAAGTTTGGGGTTTTTTCTTCTTGTGAAATGAGGTTAATCAATATATGGGAAAGCTGGAGACGGTAGGAACCCTTACATAGGATAGGCTAAAACCATCTGCAGGCCCGTTTGTATAGAGCATTGTGAGTGTGGAACAAGGTATTTGGGAAGCGTGCCCGTGGCTGAGCTGTTGTTCATGTCTGATGGCGCAGAGCAGGGGCGCGTGGACATGTCCCCAGGCAGTCAGCCTTCGCTTTCTGGCCTGTGCCATGGGCCCGTGAAATAGTCTGGGGACTATTCACTATTTCACAGGTTGTGCTGAAAAAGGAGTGTGTGTGTTCTCATTTTTCAGTAGAAAGGAATGAAAAATGAGTCTTTGAAAGAGGTTTTTCACGACTGTTGTAAGGTGGAGGGATACCAGACGTAGCATTAGCTGCAAATACACAGTTAATTAAGTATAGAATCTCTTACCAAATCATAAACGTGATGAATCAATCACGCGCAGAATTTATTTTCTCTGTTTCAGTGATTCACAATCACGGTGTAGAAACAAATTAAACAAAAATGATCTGTGCTGTTAGGATATGTACAAATGTTTCAAATGCATTATTAATATATGCCATAAAAGCTGGGTCCTCGTTCAGCTAAATACAGCTGGATGAATGGCCGGTGCTGTTTTATAGGGCAGCTTTGGTCTGATTTAGAACACAAAAGCCGTTGTGCCATGACAAGCCCTATAACACATACAGTAGCAGCTTTTCAGTGGCTGTTGCATTCCTTCTGTGCATGATTTGAAAAAAAAAATCCTTTAAAATAAGTCAGGTTCATCTGCCACATGGTCTCCTCAGTTTCAGAACGGTCTTTGCCATCTGCAGCATACGCTGTTCAGGATGAAAAAAAAGTTAGAACTATTCAGCTGGCTAAACAATGGATCAGTTGGGAGCTATCTTGCGTTTTGTGGTGAAAAATGTGTACTGTTCATGCAATTTGTAAAAGACATAAAGAATATAAGTGGCATTTCTTTAACTGCATTGCTAACGAGCTATGCAGGTTAATTTAGGCTGAGCACAGTACCCCAGTGTTGATGGATACTGATCAACAGGAGAGCTCAAGGTTGTGCCTTCCGGGGTTATGGGATCAGGTGGTTTGTCTAAACTTAGTATGTAGCCCACCAGAACGACATTAAATTTAACAATAAATAGTTTGTATTAGTGTGAAGTTGCCAGCTGGAAAGTAAAACAGATAGCTCTGGAATTGCACAGAGGTTTGAGATTAGAAGTAGTGACACATGCAGTGTATTTCAGTTGTCCTTAGATGTCAGGCTGCAGGACTGACTAGAAAACCATGCTGCAGAGCAATATGATATATAGTAGTAAAGCATTCTGCTGTTTTCTTCGTTTGGTTTTGCTCTTGCTTCTCTTAAGATGGCAGCAATCAGCGTGCTTTGTGTCCTCATTTGTTGCTTGAAACAACATCACACTGACCCCCTGGGGAATTGGGAAGGCTGACTGTGGCTGTAGCATGCCAGTCTTCTTCCTAGAAAAGGAAATGTGGCAGAAGGTGCATCCCAGATCATGCCCATAGACTCATTTCAAAGTTAACTTCTCTTCCTTTGCATGAAATACGGTGCAGTCACTCACTGAAAGCACTCCGCTCCTAGGAGAGCCAGGCAAGTGTTAGCAGAGAACACTTCGAGGTATGGACAGCACCGTGAGGAAGAACCAAAGTCATAGTAAGGAAAGACAATCACTTTTTGTCTAGTCATTTCTGCACAGATACAGCCTTGTTTTCTGTGGGGTTTGTTTGTACAATACCTGCCATCACTAAGGTTGCAGTCTGTTCTGATTAATAATAACAGAGATAATAACATCCGGTGTCGGTTCTCCGCTTGTGGTCATCCACACCTAGAGCAAGTCCGTACAACTACTAGACTGCATTTTACGTAAAACTGTTTAAAGCCAAGAGGGCTCGTCTCAGACGACTGCTCTCAGTAATGGCAAAGAACAAAACACCAAACGCACTGCCCGTCGGTGGCCGTCGTGTGCCGGCACCGTTCCTCCGTGTCCCCCGGCAGCATCACGGCAGAGCGCGCGGGAGGGCTCCGTAGGGAGTTCTAGTAACTATCGCCTTGTGCGTAACCATGCACAGCGAGAAGGATTTACTGATTCCTGTCAGAAGTTAAATAAATAGTCACAGACAGTTACCATATGTAATGGTAGTATCTAAATACTATTTTTTAATTGTAGCCTGTGCAGAAATTTAACCGTATCACGTCTTACATCTTTTCTGGCTACGTATGAAGGCAGTATTGCTTTTCTGCAGTGAAAATTCTAGGCATATAAATATTTAATGTTATGAAGAGGTGAGGCTGCTAGAGCTGTGCTATATAAAGCTTTAATAACTTTATTCTTAGCCATATCTGTGACTACAGAGTATATTCTTGTTTACCAAGTTGCATCAGTCACGGCTGGATTTGTCTTGGGATTAACAAATGGATTTAAAAATGCAAGAAGGAAGAGGGGAGTATGTCTTGTATTCACACAGTTTTCATCCACAGTCAAATAACATTTTCTAACATGTAGACTTAAATTTTGTTCTAAATATTTTACTCTCTATTTACCTTCACTAAATGCTTAACGCATATTTTAATAGGTTAGAGTAATAGCCAGCTTCTTTGTAGGGATACAGACAACTGTATTTTTTATTCTTTGTTAAGCATCTGATAATTTTATGTCTAGTAAATGTCTTCTGGAAAGCTGATCCCAGTTTCTAATGTCTGGAATAATTACGTGTTTAAATGTTGTTTATGAACATATTCCATGTGCCCTGAAAATTGAGTATAGAGTTGTGGGGCTAGTAGAAATACACGTCATAACCTATAGTCTGCAAGCACGCTCTGAAAAGGGTAAGGACCTTAAGACCTTAAGCTAGAGCGAAATACTGAACTGTGTTTGAAACAAGTACGCCTGTCTCTGCTGACGGTTGTGCCCTGGTGATCAGCTGCATTTTTACTTCTGCCACATTGTTCTATTGCCCATGTCTCGTTTTCCACGGCAAAGAAAAGGGGAAAAAAAAAAGCAAGTTTTTTTGCTTGCTGTCCTGGGATTGTCGTAACTGTTGCTGTGTTGACTTGGTGCTCCTGCAGTTTGAAAGTCGTAGTCGCAGCAGGAAATGCAGACACCCAACACTGTAACTCTGATGGTCCTGCAGTAACAGAATGCGGCTTATTTAAGGAGAAAGAGAAGCCAATAACCCCACGCTGGGGTTAGACTGTGATATCAGCTTTAAGTTGCATGTGCATTGTGTGTCAGCGGAACCTTCTGACTCCGGCTTTCCATTCCACTGTTTTTGTGTAGTTCTTTTGACAGCAAATTTGTGTATCAGCAAAGAGGACTTGGACCGATCCAACAGAATACAATTCTTGTCCTGGATCCAGGTGATGCGAAACTGCTTCGTTCCACAGGCAAAAGTTTGTAAGTTGGTTTTTTCCTTCCTTCAGTAAAACTGACATTTCTGTAGGTTTTACTCTTAAAAAGTCCCCAAACCGATTTTCACATTTGATAATGCATTGTGTGGTTATAGCCTCTGAGCTTACTTAAATTAATAAGTAAATAATAATCACAAAATCAACAATTAATAAATGCCATTTGCTATGTTGACCACCTCTGCTTTGTGGCAATTCGTACGATTTCATCTACCAGCCAGATCAGCAGAAACGAAGGGCTTGTGAATATTGCATCTTGTACCACAGATCAGCCTGAGACCAACTGAATTTCAGAGCCAAACACTCTTGTCAAGAAAATTCTGCTCTGTAAAGCTGCCTTTTTTATTAAATATTGCAGGTAGTTAGCGTGTCCAGCATTTGTTGATCTGCACACAAGAAGTGCAATCTTCACATCTGCATCATTCTTCCTGAAAGATATTTCTAACTTGATTCTCCGACCTTTGTGCTTGCAGATTTTATTTACCACATGGTTTGAGTATAGACAGAAGTGGTAACTTCTGGGTTACGGATGTCGCTCTCCATCAGGTACGTTTTCGAAGTTTTAATACCAGGACCTTAATGTTTCGCCAAAAAAAGTTTTTGTTTTCCTAGAGATTTGATGAAAGGTATTTTTCTAGGCTTGTTAAGACAAACACTCTTGTGCCGAAAGAGACTGACCCCTGTGGCCTTTGCGGAATACAGTTGTGTCGAGTAATTCACTACGTGGACAAAGTACTCAGAAACAGAAGTATCTGGTTTAAAACAACTATTCTTTTTAAAAAGAACAGGGTTTTTTCCTATGTCGCTGCTATCTTTGCTTACCAGTTCTCCGGACTGTAAAAATAATTCATTTGCTGTAATCGCAGGAAATTTGTACGTTAGGCAGAGATTTCCTAGAGTCAACTCTGCTGAAGAGCTGGTGATGGATGTCGTCGCCAATATATTGAGATTATGTTTGGTATCTAAGTTCATTTTGTACCCAGTAATAGGTATTTCTACCTTGGCAGCCATCCCTCTTGTATCCCACCTTTCATAACTGACACCTCTTCTCTCTTCCTGTGGACTTCACTAAAGGTTTTCAAGCTGGGCACAGATGGCAAGGAGCCGTTACTGGTTTTAGGAGTGGCTTTGCAACCCGGCAGTGACAAAAATCACTTCTGCCAACCGACCGACGTGGCTGTGGATCCGGTCACCGGCAGCGTTTATGTCTCTGATGGCTACTGTAACAGTCGGATTGTTCGGTTCTCTCCAGACGGAGCGTTCGTGATGCAGTGGGGAGAAGGTACGAGCAGAGCTCTCGGTGCTTTACCCACAGCGCTGTCGTAGCGAGCTATGAGGTTGCTGGAGTTACCAGGACTTTCATTTATAAATTTCTATTGGCAAATTAGCTTCCAGGCTCTAGCTGAATTTCAGCCTTGTCATCACATCCCGATTTTCTTTCTTCTCTTCATACAGCTGCTTGTAGTAGTCACAGATTTACGGAAATTTAAAAAAGGGAATTGGCTTGTCCTCAGTACAATTACTGGCATGGCCTGTCCTACCAAGAACACGTGCTGACTTTCACAAAGATCTTGCTTTTTATTAACATTTGATCAAATAGTATAAGCCTTTTCCATTTTTGCAAGATTTATGCCGTGACCCCATCTATTCCAAGGTTTATAAATGATTACATTTCTGCCTGGCTTAGATCCATGCATCGGGCATTAAACTATGACCAATATTATAAGGAAATAGTGAATTCGTAAATTCAGGACTTAGAAAGACAAAGCAAAAGGCTACCACGCTTCATCTACCTAAGCAAGTGACACTTCTAGGAGAAGAAGGCAAGCTGACTTTATTCTTTTCCCAGTGTTCTATTGCGTTATGTGGCACATTGGTGTTTCTAAGCAAAAGTGGTAGTTTCAGTGAGTAGTTTAACACAAAGCTGGATATTGTGTATTGCAGAGACTTCCTTAGGCAGAGCCAGACCGGGACAGTTTCATATCCCTCACAGCTTAGCCCTGATCCCTGACTCCCGTCAGCTGTGTGTTGCGGACAGGGAGAACGGCCGGATTCAGTGCTTCAGGCTGGAGACCGGCGAGTTCGTAAGCGAGATCAAGCACCAGTCGTTCGGAGGAGAGTTGTTCGCAGTTTCTTATGTTCCAGGTAATCTCTTTTCCTGTCGTTCAGGTTTCAAGTAGTTGCTTTATGCCGGTACTTCACAGTACACAGTGTTATTTCATGAGTGCTGTCCTGTTGTCTTAGGCCAGGTACTTAATCTTTTTCAAAGCAGAGCTGAGGGAATGGAAAATTTTAGCACTATCCTGTTTTCCTACGTGGAGGATGAGAGAAGCTCGCGTATAATCTCTGCTTCTGAGAAATGACTGATTAAACTCCCTAAATGCTATGTTAACAACCAGATGATTTTGTTTGCATCCTAGTGACTGCGCAGTCAATAATTAGGTAATAATAATGTTTTAAAATATTCAAGCTCCACTGAAGACAGCAAATTAAAGAGGTTCCAAACTATCAAAAACCAGAAAGCAAACAGTTTGAAGAAGGTTTGGTTTTAATTTCACAGCCGGGTTAACATTCACTGTATTAAGTTTTCAGGTTAAGATTTTTATTACTGATACTGCAAATAACGTAAATGCCAAGAACTTTATGAGGAATTTTTGCATGCCAGGTTCCTGGCTGTAGCTGATACCAAATTTAATATCAAGGTTATCTCTCTTGCGTCTGCCAAGAGGGTAAGAAGTGCTGTACTGCATGAGACCCTTGATACCTGTAGCTCTGTCTCTGGCAGCAGGAGAGGCGTTCTGAGGACAGTGTGTAAGCCTGGCTGCAGGCCTGGTCTGTTCTGCTCCTACTCCCTGTGCATCCACAAGTATTCTATGTAAGGGTGTTGAGGGGTAGGTCCTGACCTCTCCTTCCTAGTGTCTGTCTAACACCTCTTGCCCATGAGTTTTCCAAATCCTGTTTTGAACTGGTTTGTACTGTGTGCCTCCTTCACCTCCTGCAGTTACAGGCACCAGAAGTTCACTACCCACTTTATTTTTCTAACTAAAAAAAATAATTTAAAGAGGTTACCTAGTTTCATTGAGTGCTTTCAGTCACAGTGTTTGGGGAGTTGGTAAGTTTGGAATCTACTGCCTCTTAGCCTTCTCCTCTCCAAAACAAAGAGCCCCAGCCACCTTAGTCTCTCCTCTCAGCCAGTTAATTGCTTCAGCCCCTACTGTTGTGGTTGTCTTCTCACACCTTTAACTTCATTAGGACCTTCTTGGGATGCCGAGGGTGAAACAGCACTTGGTGCTCAATGTGTGGGCGTGCTAAGGCAGAACTGTCCCCTCCATTCCCAGTTCTCTTCCTGATTCCAACATTCTGTGGAAATTTTGGCTGTTGCTGTGCACGGAGCCAAAGATAGAATCACAGAATTAACACGGTTGTAAAAGACTGTAGATGATCATCAAGTCCAACCTGTAACCTGTTACCTAACCTATCACCAACCTGTTGCCCCATATCATCCCATCATCTAAATCCTGTCCCTGAGTCCATCATCCAACCTCTCCTTGAACACCTCTAATGATGGTGACTCCACCACCTCCCTGGGCAGCCTATTCCAGTGGGGAATCGCTCTCCCTTTGGAAAAAGTTCTTCCTAACATCCAGCTTAAACGTCCGCTGTCGCAGCTTAAGACTCTGTCCTCTTGAGACTGTGTCCTCTCGTTCTGTCACTGGCAGCCTGAGAGAAGAGACCAGCCCCCACCTGGCTGCAACATCCCTCAAGATTTCAGAGACCTTTCAGTAATGGCTCAGAGGTGTCTCTCCTGAGTTGTAGCTCCCAGTTCCAAACTAAACATCGTGTGGGCCTGATCTGGATTATGTTTTTGCAGAAGCTTCATTCTACATTCGTCTGTGCTAAAGCTCTTCTGCCATCCGTTTGACAATTCACTTATTCTTAAAAAAGTTTGTACTTCCTCAGTATGATAAAGCTTTTGACAGAGCTCAGTATCTTCCTCAGACTGGGAGATGTCGCTGCTTATCCCACTTTTCAGGTCACTGATGAAGAGTATTGAATGAAATTGTTTCTGGCTCTGATTCCTGCAGGATCACACTCCTCAAATTTCTCTGTCCTGGAAAATTACCAGCTCAGCCCTTAAGCTCTGCTTGTTGCTTCCTGCTCATTCATGGATCTTTGGTTCAGCCCTCTGACAACTCACGTCCTTTAATGCACAACCTTGTCAAAGGTTTTCTGGAAATCCAGGTGTGTCTACAGAATCTCCTTTACCTGTGCGCCTTTCCCTCCCGCTCAGAGGGAGGCGAGGCACAGTGAGGAGAGCTCAGAGAAGCTGTCACAGCCCCTCTCCAACAGGACGCCCCTGCTCCCGTCTGACTCCTCGTCGGTGGATTCTGCCATCGTACAAGGGGCGGAACCCAGAATTGTCGACGTAGTTCCCGGGCTCCCTCTCGAGCCCTTCTTGTAGATGGCATCGCGTTGGCAGTCTGCTGGTCTCCTGTGGCTGTTCGCAGTGCTAAGCTGCTCAGCTTGGCCTGGCAGCTGCAATTTCACGTTTGATTTACTTCTGAAATTGAGGGAACGCCATCCAAAGCCAGTGTAGTATTAACCTCCAACTGACCTAACGCCTTTTGTTTATCTCCTTCCGATTGAGCAGGCTCCTCTGAACTCTTTGCTACAAAAAACCTGAGTGTCAGAATTTCCCCAACATACTCAACAGAAAAAACCTGGACAGAAGCGGAGCTTCTCTGCCACAGGCCCCTCATCCCCGAGTCCCCTTTTCATGCCTTTTCCTCTTGTGGTCTCACTGATCCCCTGGCTGGCTTCCTGCTTTTGGCGCATATAAATAATTTCCTGTTCTCAGATCAAGCATCCTTAGCAAAGCATTCTTCAGATTTTTTTTTTTTACATTTAACCAGTCTGCAAATATTGCTTGGCTTGTTCTTCTCATGTGGACAAAACGTGGAGCCAAACTTTACCTGTCGTACCTTGTTTCGCTTTCCTCCTGCGATTTAGTTTCCTACTGAGCCGCCTTTGTGTCTGTCTTTCAGTCAGCCTTCTCTTATCTGTACTATTATATCTGTACTATTGGAATAGGCTGCCCAGGGAGGTGGTGGAGTCACCATCATTAGAGGTGTTCAAGGAGAGGTTGGATGATGTACTCAGGGACAAGATTTAGATTATGAGATAATATTGGGTAATAGGTTGGTGATAGTCTAGGTAGTAGGTTACAGGTTGGACTTGATGATCTCTATGGTCTTTTCCAACCTTGTTAATTCTGTGATTCTGTGATTACAAGTCATCTCTCTGTTGGGTTATTGAAGCAAGGCTGATGTCGTTGCAGGTGGCCTGCTCTTTGCTGTGAATGGAATGCCTTATCCTGGAGGGACAGAACCCGTGCAGGGATTTGTGATGAACTTCTCTACTGGAGAAATCATTGATACTTTCATTCCGCTTAGGAAGGTAGAGTATTGCGCAGGGTGCCTGGTGCGAACAATTATGTGTGTGAGAATGTTGGTAACATCCTCCTTCTCAACTTTCCTAAGACTGTTACAGGAGATCAGATGTTTGATTATCTAAGGTATTCAAAAGCAATTCTTTATAATATTAACTTAATAAAGACTCTAGAATTTTGGTTCTTAGTTTCTGGATGTGGTACACGTGCAAAATTTACACTGCAGTGAAGATGATTCCTACAGACGGTACCTCCAGCCGGGATAACTCTGCTTTGCTGCTGCTGGACAGTTCTTAAAAGCTAATTTAAGAGAAGAATGAACAACCTGAAATACTAACATACTTAGCTGCTAGTAATCTGTCAGAAATTAGAGTATTTTCCTAAGCAGAAATAATATTCAACTGTACGGTTACATCCCTTCTTTATAGAAGATTAATGTGGAAATTAAAACTAAATGTCGTTCGTACAGTATTGCACATAAAATTACATCTTTATTTTTTAAAAAAGTTTCCGTAGATTGTCTTAGACTAAAGAATGAATGTCAAAATTCCCATTTCAGGGCGTCCAGAATGCGCTCCCCACACAGCGTACTCCCACATGTACTCTGTTTCGTGGAGCACGGTTTTAATTACGTTAGAGCGGACAGCAGCGTTGCGTACAAACTCTGATAAAAACTAAATACGTGCATTTGAAGCCCAGAAATTATTTTAAAATATATTTTCACAGAGTACAATTGAGGGCAAGAATATGAGTGTAAATATTATACGTATAAAACTAGTTTGTCATGGATACATCGGATAATCCGTTTGTTACCGTGCTGTTGTCCCTGGGGAAGGCAAACGTCCGTTGGTGCTGTGGGCCCCGGCAGCAGCGCCGGCTGTGCCGCCCGCTCCAGGCGCTGAACACGACCAGGGCTCGGGAGGCTCTTGCACATTGAGACGCTGGGAGAGTAACCCCTGGCTGCTTATCTCCGCAGAGCTTTGAGATGCCACACGATGTTGTTGCCTCGGAAGATAAAGTGGTATTCGTTGGAGATGTCCACGCCAGAGCAGTGTGGAAGTTTGCACCCACAGAAAGTATGTTCCTCTTGTTCCTCGTGTCACGGTTCAGACACAGACTCGGGCGCCGCTGGGCACGACGCTGGTGGCTTTGAGGCAGCGACTGAAGCGCTCCACAGGCTCTGCCTGCAGCAGCTGTGCGCGGCCGCTCGGTTTTCGCCAAAAGGCCGTTCCTCAGCACTGTCAAAGAGGAGTCCTGAGCACACGAGCTCGTTTGTCAGGAGGTGTTTGCGTCAGGATAGATCTGTCCCTTGTCGTGTCGGTACCTCCACGAAGAGAAGCACAGCTCGTCAGCATTTTAGTGATTTTAATGCTTTAGCTGCTGAGAGGTCAGCTGCCTCCTTCGAGGTTATCGTACAGCAAACTCCCAGGGGCTACAGTGAAAACACAAGTCAGCTTCAAATTTGTATTCATTTCATTGGGAATATTTACAATTAAAAGTTTAATCTGCTCTGATTTGAAGTCCTATTTCCATGAGGTGCAAACACTTCCCAGCTTTAATCTGGTGAGCCTCAAGGGAAGCAGGTAGACTTTAAGGAGAGGGACCTGATGAGTCAGAAATCAATATAGGAGGATTCAGAGAGAGATTTGATATTTTGCAGCAATAAAAGTATAATCCACTGTTACATTATAGTGGATAAAGAAACCACATGAGAGAGATAAAGCCTCAGGCTTCAGGGTGTTAGTCAACCAGCAAAAGTCTGCTCTTGTAAATGAACTCCAGACTGAGCTAGTTATTCCGTATTTGTTTATAATTCATGGATTTTCCTGTGGGGCATCTGGTATCAGCTGCTCTTCATAACAGGAAAGTGGACCAGATAAATCATAATTCTGACTGGGTCTGGCTTTTTCTGCATGTAGTAACCGGAACAAGAACACTTCTGGGCTTGTATTCAAAGAAAAACGAGACTGAACAAACAAACAAACAATGAATTATTCATCACTTACAGGTTGGATGAGGAAAGTCCTTCTATATCATTTTCTTTTTAGCTTTTCTGCGGTATAAAACTGAAGTAGATAAGGAGCCCCAATTCAGACAGCCTTTAATCCAACACGATTTCGATTATAATGAACGGGTTTATTTTTGTGGGGCTCCCTGAACCTTTACCCATGCCCAGAAAACCTCTCTGTGGCATGAGTTAATGATTGCAGACACCTTTCCCGATTCCAGCTCTTTATTTTCCCCATGGCCCCGTGAGCTATTGCATGGTTTGTCCTGACTCTCCTCAGTGAGGCTCAGATGCTGACGGGGTTGTTTACTGTAGGATTGTACCGTGCAATTGACAAAGCCTAGCAGGAAAATGTCACTGAGCGTCGTTCTGAAATGTCAGTTGTCCTGAAGAATAATTTTGTTTTACAGAAATGGAACATCGGTCAGTTAAAAAGGCTGGTATTGAGGTGCAGGAAATAAAAGGTTAGTCTGATTTATGACGGAAATGAAGGAACCAGTGTTTTCACAGAGACTAGGATGGCTTTGGCCGAGGTCGAGGGAAGAACACTAACTAGTTGGACCATTTTATTTCGTGCCATCTTTTCATACAGATAAAACGAGCGCTAGAAAGCAGCTTGTGGCAGCGTTACCCGGTAGCTGCTGTTTTACAGCCAGTCCAAGCATTTCATCGTCAGTGATGACAAGCACTTCACAGGCACTAAGATAAAAATTTAACTAGCGGATGAATTCCTTGCCACCATCTGCTCTTGTCCAGATCGATACCTGTGTCAGCTGCCCTCGATGCAGAAATAGCTCTGGGATGTAACTGTGGTAGTTACTCCCCAGCACGCCTCGCCTCCGACACCAGAAAGGGGATGTTGGAAATGGCGGTTGGTTCATCTTTCCTTGTAGTCTGCCAGCGAACAGCCTTGCCGGTCACACCACAGGGCAAAAAATCACATGTTTTCTGTTGAGGTTTATTTCCCTAAATTTACTGCTTGCTTTTAAAAAAATGTTTCTGCATGAAAATGAAAAAAAAGAAAAAAAAATCATATAAGAACTTAATATAAGGCGATAAAGAAATACATGTAGAGGAGATTGAAAGGGGTAAAATAGAAATTCAGGAAGCTGAAAAGTAATTTTAAGCATTTGTATTCTGGTACGCAGGCCTTATGTTGAAAAGGAAAAGGTAATTTCCTTTTCAGAAGAACAGTGCCAGGCGATGGGGAGGCCTTTGTAAAATGCTGGGATATTCTCAACTGTTTGTGGCTGGGTGAATTCAGAGGTTGTGTGGTTCGCCTTAGCCGTGGATACAGAGGCAGAGGAGAACAGCGAGAGACCCCAGCTGCTGTTTGCAAGCTGACAGAGTAGAGCAGGTGAAGGAGGCTGAGGTTGCACAACAATGAAACCCTGGCTGCTGAAGCCGTTACCCTCCTGGTTTCGGTACCTCAGCCCTCCTGAAGCGCTCAAAGGGAAGTGTGGGCATGGCAGCATCAACAGTACAACAAACCTAGGGGTATATTAGCGCATTTTGGCTTTCTTCAGGAAAAGAAAAGTGCTGCCTGACACTTGGAATGTTACAGAGGAAAATGCAATAGTATCACCGGGGTCAGAAACGGGGTTTAAGTAACAAGCAATAAAACTGGTTAGGATACCCAGACTGAAATTAACATCTCTCAGCTGAGCTTGAAGGAAACAGAGAGCCAAGGGACTTGGTGTCATCCTGTCTGTGTTTAGGGCTCCAGGGCAAAACCCCACGGGACAGGTTTATGCTTCCCCTCTCCCCCCTCAGGGAAAAGATCAGCAAAGGGAGCAACAGGTAAACACAGAGGGGCTCGCCCGGCATCGGGAGGGAAGATTTGTAGTTGTAACAAACAACAAAAGGCATTAAGGGAAGAAGGGAAATACAGCGTTATAGGGAGGGATGTACAGAGATACAGATGTATACAAACCCCAATCTCGGGTGGCCAGGGATTCCCCCACACCCTGTGGAAGCAGCCCCGGCCACCCCTGGAGCAAGCAGCGAGCAGCCGCCACGCAGGAAGGGAGAAGGGACAGCTGGCTTCCTGTGCCCCCGTAGAGAGGGGAAGGCAGGAAAGGGAAAGAAATAGCCCGACCCTCCGACCCGCAAGGTCCTTAGCGCTGCTACCCCTTCCCCTGCTAACCCTCAAACCACCACACACCCTCTGCTTGACAAATGGGCAGCAGTGGCCGGCGCTGCCACAGCCGCCTGGCGACTGGACTGTCGCTTCTCGGCTGTGAAGTGAGGGAAGTGTGTGGAATAGTTCCCCATAGTCCATGGAACCACCACCCCGGGGTGGGCAGGACGGCGGAGGAGCAGCGCTGCTGGCCATAAGTGCTGCTTGACCAGACGGCACGTTGTGGTTGTTAGACAACACCGTGGTGTTAGCGATGACAGTGATGCCACTGTTAGCATTGCACTAGTGTTAACTGCAGACTGCACCGTGAGTACAACAGCTGGTCCAGGGTGTATTTGTGATGCAGCTACTTCCCGAGGCGGGCAGTTAAGTCAGACTTTATACAGCCAGATGGTTTTACTTGCTCAAAGTCAGCACACAGCACGTGATCCTTTACACAGACACAGCACAGAGTAAAGGATTTATCAAAGTAGGTGTTTACCTTCTAAGCAACAAACGAGTCAGGAACGATGGGCTGCGGTTCTCAGAACCTCTCCGGATTTACAGAGCCAGAGTTCTCTCACAGGACGTAGCAGTTCTGAAAATATAACCCATTATTAAGAAGAACTTTAAATGCTTTCCTCTTTTTTCTTTTTTGATAATACAGAATATACTGGATTTCTTTATTGCTTGTGGAAGTGTTATTACCATCAAAAGGTGGTGTTTAATTGATATTAATCACATACCTATTTGTAATGCTAGACCCTTTGGGGATTCTCCTTTATTTTAAATGATAGATACCTTTTAAGACAAAACTCTCCCTGACACGTCTCCTTTACCCATTTGAGACGGGGGGGGGAATCTTTGCTGGTGAGTGATGTCAGTTAGACTCTGCCTTACGTTTGGGATGACATCAGCAAGAGCTAAAAATGTCTCTGTGTTTGTCTTCTGCTTCCTTGTTACTCAGCGCTCCAGGTATTCTAGCTTGTTCTTTAACACCTTGTTCTGTGTTGCTTGATGTCTATGGTTTACATACTGAAATTGTATTCTTTTTAATAATCAGAAACAGTTGTAGAAGCCAGATTGAAAAACAACCCAGAACCAACAGACCCGCTAAAGAAGCAGGAAAAACAACATTTGGTCCAACAGGCCAGCACTGGAGTTTCCTTTGTTCTTATTACGACACTGCTGGTTATCCCTGTGGTTGTCCTGCTGGCAATTTTAGTATTTATTCGGTGGAGGAAGACGACTGTCTATGGAGGTAACGATGAGTAACTCTGGAGAACAGGGTGAAATGCTGCGGGACACTGAGGGGTGAGGGTATGAAGAGAGAGGCGTTGCTGCCCCTCACCGTTCCGCGCAGTTACTGACCCCGCGTGCCAGCTGAGACCTGTGCACGCGGCGGCTGCTGCCCCCCGTGCCTTTAATGCCGCTGTGTCAGAACACGGGTCCAAAACTTTAGCTGGTATCAAGCTGAAAACTGGTGTCTCAAAAACAACTAGAATGTATTCACGTTACTGTCTAGAATACCTCCATTTTTGTGCTCTGAATGGTCTCATTCTCAGTTTGGGATCTTTGAACTGTTGAGAACAAAAGACTCTGTGGGTGTTGTAAGGGTACAGGCGAAACGCAAGCAGATGACAGTTACGAGAGATGATGTATTGTTGTTCACCAGCACCTTGTGCATTCTGTGAGCCAGACGTGTTCCCCTAAAGCGCCTCAGTTGCTGTGAGAGCTTTAACTGGCACCTGCAGTGCCATGGAAATTTGTGAGAGCTTTAACTGGCACCTGCAGTGCCATGGAAATTTGTTCTTAGTCCATATTATGTAGCAACATTACTTTTGAGAAACTGGTAGACTGCAGTGGGAGTTTGATTATTGTATTATTTTGTATCACATAAATCATTTTATCAAGAAAATGTACATGGAATAGGCAAACAATACAGCTTTGCCACTGGCGCAGACATGCTGTGACAGTGCAATCCAGCGATCTAACGTTGCTGCGCAACTGAATTTGATGTGTTTTATTTGAAAATATCAGTGTGCGGCTCCCGACTCTCTGTGTTCAAACACGTTTGGCACATCAGATGTGCTGACATTCCTGACGACTGCAGTACTGCTGTTAGTGCAGATCAGCTCTCACAGCATCTTTGCATTCCAGTTCGATTCAAGCAGGGCTTGAATTCCCTGTGTCAAAGAGCACGATACGGTTACGTTGGCAAAAGTAAACCTGCACACATCTATGGACACTGACTGTGTAAGAAATAGGCCGTTTGGTCACAGCATTTCATCTTTCTTCTGATGAAGGATGGAAGGGATTACTGGGGAGGAGGATGTAGTTTGTGAGGGAGGCGAGAAAGTTCCTCCAAAATACCTGAAGAAATGCACAGATCACTGTGAGCCAGACTTCTCGGGAGGGGAAGGACCATTTCAGAGGCCAAGCTGCATTTTGCAGTGTGCACATTTTAAATGACAAAGTTCTTGTCCTTCCTGCAAACTCTCCACAGCAACATAAGTGACCAGCTGAGAGAATTAAATTCTCAAAAGTAACTCGTATGTGAATCTTCTTAGTGGCTGAACTCTCGTAAACATCCGTGGTACGATAGTTTTGTTAGGGATTCTAATTTCACCTTAACCAAGAAGCTGGAGAAGGTCAGCTTTGCTTCTTAGAGCAAAATGATCAGTGTGTTGAATGTCTGTGCTCTGTAACAGAAAATACAGATAATTACTTAATCGTAGACTGTGGATTTTCTAGTTTATCTTTGAAATCTGCCTTATTTTTCAGCTGATGGGGAACACAAACTTGATTCAAGTTCAGCCAGAATTTTAGGCAGACTTAGAGGTAAGTCTGAGTCATTGAAGAACTTCTAAGAGCACAGTAACTGGAGGGTTTTTTCTGTATCGACTTCTAGTTGAATAACAGATTTGATGGAACGTTCTCAGAGGAAGGGTTGGGGGCAATCCCGGGTGTTTGTGGAAAGGTCTTTCATGACACCTTTCATCCATCATTCGCTGCCTGCTGAAGAGGATGTGTCACTGCCCGTGGGAGAACAGCAGCTGCTGTAATGAGTTACCTTTGGCTCTGGTGGATGAAATGAAGCACTTCGAGGCTAAGGGCAAACTGGTGGGAGCACAAATAGCCCACTTAAAGACTTCACGGAACAACGGGTGCTACGAAATAGCTGGACGCTCTCAGTTCTAATTTCCTCCCTCTTTCATGCTCTCCGTACTTTGCTTTTGTCGCTCATGTGCTGATCTTCACAAGCAGTTTCTGGAAGGGCACTGAGATAATCTCTGCTGTACTGTTTGAACGAGTAGGTTTTTATTCTGCCTCATGCAGTAAAGCAAACCTTGTGACGAGCCTTTCCTCTCCACAGGGAAAGGCGGAGGTGGCCTTAACCTTGGGAACTTCTTTGCGAGCCACAAAAGCTACAGCCGACAAGGGTTCGACCGACTGAGCACCGAGGGAAGCGATCAAGAAAAAGACGAAGATGATGGCACAGATTCAGAGGAAGAGTGTTCAGCACCTCCACCCCCACCAGCACCTTCATCCTCCTGAAACCAGCCTTCGAGTTCACCATTACACGATCCAACCCAGAATGTCAGATTCCTTTTCCCTCAAGCACGTTTAAGATTTTGTGTATTTAATTGCAACTGTACTAGTCTGTGTGGGGCTGTACGCTGGTTCCTTCCATTTTTGTTCAGCTTTAGTTCTTCTTTTTTTAAGTAGAGGAGTGTACGGAAGTTCCATATCAGTGCTGTTGATTTTGATGTGAACATCTTAATAAAGCAAACCGTCTTCTAATTGCAGCACTAATTTAAAGCAGTAGTATTTTTTCATCTCAATTTGGGGATATTGTAAATAAGTCTTACTATCTGCTTCATCAGAATACTTTTCCCATAACTGTTGAGTTGCCAATTTCTGTTTTGTGCCTTTCCTCTTCAATGTCCTTAACCTGTTGCAGAGAAAATACAGTGCCACAAGAAAATGAAGCTGCTAAATCTTCTTCTATTTTTTTAAAATCACTAACATTATATTGCATTGAAGGAAAGAAGAAAGTCTCTATTTAATTTTTTTCCTTCTTCCTAACTCGATGTGTTTCTGGGATGTCTTATTTTTAGATGGTATCACTGTTAGAATACTATTTTCAGAAGCTGAATGTAATTTGTGTAATAAAGTATTTGCAGAGCATTAGCTGTTGGAGTGTACTTTGGAATTTGTCATACTTCTAAGGGTTTTGTATGCAACTTTTGTAGAACTTACATGGACCACTTAACACAGCAAAAATCGTTACGTCTTCTACCAGCAGAGGAGAAGCGCTGTTCTGTACGTAAGCCGGGAAAACAGCTTTGCGGTGTCGCAAGGGTTGGGGGTTTTTAGAGACTAATAATCCGCATACACGTACAAAGTCAGGCTTAAACACCTAACGAGGAATATCCCTGTGTAAGAAAACTGCAGGGTGTTTGCTTTAATAACGCCTGGTCGCAGCTAAGAGGGAACCCACGTCTCACATGAAATAGGCGAATTAGGGTAGGCATCCACTCCTACCTGGTTTGTAGGACTAATTGTCTCGTTTCTCTTTTTCACGCGTACAACAAAAGTCCTCAGTCCCGAAATGCGCTCGCTCATTGAACGGGAGACACGGAGAAGACCTGCCGGATAATTATCCTGGCTGTGTGAGTCATCTGAAGTGTGAATCATGGTGTGACGTCGTCGTGATTCATCGGTCTAGCTCGAGGATCGGAGCAGGATTAATCTCCTTCTAAAGCCTGTGTTGTGAGCAGAGTAGACACGTCTGTAATTGCCGCAGGGCTTTATGAAGCAGCTTTCGTTACCATCATTGCAGGTGGTGTAAAAGGTTACTGCTGGTGAAGAGCTTGAAAAATGGGCTTTTTGTTCTTGCGCTGTTGTTTGAGGGAGTAAGGGTAACGATAGTGGAGCAAAAAGTAAGATTTCCTCCTCCAGCAAGATCTTGGGAATCTTTTTCTGGAACAAAAGGTTGAAATCCCTGCAGATTGTTTATTCTCAAGGATAGCAAAGTCTGCAGGATGGCTTTCTCAAGCGCTGGACTGCAACCTTAGTTTCACGTGATACATAATGAATGCCTCCTTCACGTTGCTTCCTCTCCTGCCGATTCCTGTTTTCCTAACGCTACAAGGAAAACGGCATCTCTCTGTCTTACTCTGGAAAGCAAGGCAGTGCCATCTTTAGTTGTGGTCTTGATCCCCTCGTACACGAGTGAAAACAAGTCAGGTAGTTGTGACGGATCTTCTCAAGCTGTCTGCAGAGATGTCAGTTCACCAGTTCAGGAGGTTTCCTTCGCGGGCAGTCGAGAGCGCTGTGGTGGTGCTGCTGAACCAGCCGGGGCCTCTGGCTCAGCTCCCACACCTCGCAGGCCTCTCTCCAAAGCGATCAGTGAGGGTGCGTTTTCTAACACTTGGGTAGCTCATACTGCATCTGTCCGATGTTGAGCGTTCTCTGCCTGCGTGGTATGAGGGTGCTGGAGATAACTTGCAACTGCCTCCTTCCTCCTTTCCTTTATTTAATCCTTAGATAAAAAATGTTAGCTTTGTTTATGGGGGGCTTTGTTAGCCGAACAAGTTGAGTTGCAAGGGCGAGCTAAAGCAGATTAATTCAGCATGAAGCATAATGTCCTCTCCATGGAATTCAGAAGTTGGTCTCTACAGAACTCCTGGGTGGCACAAAGAAAAGCTTGTTGAGGCAGCTGGTTTTCCAGCTTGAGATCCCACCTGGATCCGCTCTGGCGTCTCCAGCACAAGACAGAGCTGGGCCTGTAGGAGAGCGGGGCCGGAGGAGGGCCAGAGAAATGGAACCCCTCTTCTGTCGAGGGTTGGGCTTGTTCAGCCTGGACAAAAAAGGCTCCTCATGACTGATTTGGGCACTTCAGTACTTAAAGTCAGCTTGTAAGACAGAGGCTTCTTACCAGGGCTGGTAGTGATGGGACAAGGGGTAATGGTTTTAAACTACTGGAGGGTAAATTTACCCTGAGTGTTAGGCAGAAGTTCTTCCCCATGAGGTGGTGAGACCCTGGCCCAGGTTGCCCAGGGAAGCTGTGGATGCTCCATCCCTGGATGTGTTCAGGGCCAGGCTGGATGGGGCTCTGAACAACCTGCTCTAGCGGGAGGTGTCCCTGCCCAGGGCAGGGGGGGTGGAACTGGGTGAGCTTTGAGGTCCCTTCCAACCTAAACCATCCCACGTGCTAATATTGTTTATTTACAAACTGGCTGTTCAGTCTCAGCTAGTGGGTTTGCAGTGTGAGTTTCATTCAGCTTCAGCAGTCGTTAAGATGGTGCTTTTTAATGAACATGGACGTTTTCATTTTAAGAACTCGAAGGCATGGCTGACGAATTGCCGATTAATCTTTTTTTAAGCTTTAGTAAGCTGGAAGAAGCTTGGCTATTGCAGGGACTGAGTATTTCCATTGCAATCAGGCTGCTGAAGTAGCTCCGCACCTCTCCCTGCGGTGATGCTGCATTGAGCGTTTCCCTGCTCTGGACAGCGGGACGTGCTGGAATCCCTCAGGGCGGTGGGAGGCGGCTGCTGCTCCCAGCCAGCCGCGCTGGGCGATGGTCAGCGGCTCCCGTGCGCCAGCAGCGCGCCGAGGCAGACCGGCCATCGCTGCCGCGAGGGGACGCCTTGGACTGGGCCCTGCAGGTTGTCACCCGAGTCACCTGGAGGTGTCCCAGTTAGACAAAACTAACATCCCAGTTGAGCGGCTGTCCTTGCCACAAGCATCACTAGGGGCAAACTGATTCCTGGGGAAGCATCTTGATTAAGTAGAGTTTTCTTAATTGAGCGGTGCAGCGTAATAGTTAACGAGGGTTTGTAGATTGAGGCAGTAAATTGCAGGAGCCTCTGGGTTGCCCAAGCGAGGTTCATTTTGCGTTTTATCAGAACCTCCAGGTCGGTTCTGTCTGTCCTGCCACAGAGGATTAGGATCAAGTGCGGGTCACGATACCAAGATGGGACGTTGTTGATTTCCATCATCTTGCCATTCAAACGCACACGTGGAGATGTTTGAAAGACGATGTTTGTGTGACACACAAGCTGTGGAGAGCAGTTCGCTGCTGAGTGACTCAAGAGCAACTTCATTATTCAACTGCACGTTAGGACATACTTTTAAATCTGAAAGGCTGTATTATGATGTAGAGCACAGTTCGTGTGAATTCACATAATGTACTAATAAATAGCAATAATTAAAAAAACCCCAAACACCACAACACCCCCCCCCCACCCCCAAACAACACCCCGCCC
>WEIS01043377.1:130809-149218 GCA_013389965.1 Todus mexicanus
AGACACAAACCCCACCTGGAACCAAATGTCCAGGTTAATTAAAGAGCTGAAATTACCCCACTGTACTTTCTATGTAAAATAGATACTAGTAAACCCTACAGTTTTAGCACCAATTCCCCTTCACTTACTTGTTTTGTTAACTGTGAAAATATTTTTTCCCCACGGTGATTGTCAAAATTTGTTAGCAAAATTTACACTATACCTACTCTTCAAAGTCCTTTCCAATACCTGTGAGAAACTTAGGTCAGTCTGCACAGCTGAACACCAGCGGCAGAAGGAAAGGGAGGAGAGAACAGCGTAGAGGGGGGTTTGAAAGCTCCAGCGGCCGCTGCTTATCCAGCAGAACCTGCCAATTCTTGGTGCCTCTGGGCACAGCGGCTGGAAGACGCAGAGGAGCGTCCCCGGGATTCTCTAAGTGCCGCAGGTCGTGACGGCGTTTGCTGAACGGCCCCTTTCCTCAGCTCCTCTGCAACGGGATTTCTTATCACCAGGTCTCGTGTGAAGCAGGACATCCTGTCAGTGAGGCAGGACAACTTCTCACTGTACAACCTGAAAAAACGTCCACAGATGACGTAGAGGCGTTTTTCCCGGGGAACTGCCAAAATTACCCTGTTAAAGATACAGCGAGCAACGTGTGCCTAGCACAAAGTGAGTGGTAACAGCTCAGCAACTAGAGAAATTAATTAATTGCCAACTACATTCATTTTTCGAACTGAAGCACAGGAGAAAGCTGAATCTCCCGCTCCTTTTTCAGAAATTAAGAATTTCGTCCAGAATAGGGATCAGACAATCCACACCCCGGCTGAAGTTGGTGCTCCCGGCCACATGGCTGCGGTGGCCACTGCCCCTGCAGCGCTCCGACGCCTTCCGCACCACGTCTGCTCCTGCTTTCCTCAGCCACGACACACCCTAGAACCACAGCTCAAGAGAAAGTTACTCACATGAAGAAAAGGGACGAATCCCACAATTCTGCCGCGTTTCCTTGAGCCGGGCCTAAGGCCGCACGCTGAGCCAGGCCCAATGCCGCTGAGCCGGGCCCAATGCCGCTGAGCCAGGCCTAAGGCCGCTGAGCTGGGCCCATGGCGGCATGCTGAGCCGAGCCTAAGGCCGCACGCTGAGCCGGGTGCTGAGCCGGGCCTAAGGCCACACGCTGGGCCGGGTCCAAGGCCGCACGCTGAGCCGAACCTAATGCCGCACACTGTTGGAACAGACCTCTAAAGGACTGAGCCGAACCTAATGCCGCACACTGAGCCGGGCCTAAGGCCGCACGCAGAGCCGGGCCCAAGGCCGCACGCTGCGCTGGGCCTAAGGCCGCACGCTGAGCCAGGCCTAAGGCCGCACACTGAGCTGGGCCTAAGGCCGCACGCTGAGCCAGGCCTACGGTACGGGCGGGGCGGCCTTTCTCCAGGCACGGGTACGCAAGATGCTGCTCCTCGCGACCAAAGTTTGGCGAGTTCGGAGGGCTGCCTGTCCCGGGGGGCCGCGAAGCTGCACGGATGTCTGCCACGGTTCCGGTGCGAGGAGCTGTCCCGTCGCTGCGCTGCAGGGCGGTCGGTCACGCAGCGCGCGCAGTGCGGGCCACAGGGCGAAATACAGACACACATTTATGATTCCATAATTCGCATCTGCTCGCAGCCCTTGCCAGGCGGTAACTCTGCTGGGAAGGTCGTTGTGAAAGAACGACTCAGAGGAACAACCAGCCGCGGGGCAGCGGTTTGTACACACACGTGTGCAGGGCACGTCCTGCAGGGCCAGGCTGCCCCCGTGCGACCGCATCTGCAGGGAGGCAGAGACGGCCGCACCTCAAGTGCTTGCTCCAACACAAATCCCCACCACCTGCGAAGCTGAGCGTGTGGAAGTTAACCGTCGGAAACATGACGTTTGCCAGTGTAATCCCGTAACCACGCACCGAGTCCTGTCCCGTTCCTGTTCCGCCTGCCTTCCCTTTCTGGATCTGTAACCTGTGGGAGCGATGGATGGAGCCTCTGACCAGCCAAACGTTCCCAATCAGCCTGGTGCGGAGCCCCGTGCGTTATTTACTGCATTCCGCTGAGACTCTGCACAAAACACGGAGCTCGTTTTCTTGCAGACTTTTCTACCGCGGCTTTCACCACGACGCCTGCCAGCTTCCTGAGAAGTAACGAGCGTTTCTTCCAGTACGCCTGGGAGCTGGCAGAGCGCTATTCACTCTGCACAGAAGGGGGGAAGTGGGGCACAGAGAGATTAAAGGCATAAGTGATCAAAAAACATCAGCTAATTTTAGAGCTCCGCTTTTGTGAGCTCCGATTTATTCCTCTTAAACCCACGTTCTCAGGTACCGCACTGTGTATTCAGGGCACTGCTGCTGACGAAAAGCTCAGGGATCCTTGCCAAGCGCCCAGGAAAGTCCCAGGCAGGCAATGAGGGGTGAACCCCGTGCAGGAGTGTCCAGGTGCTGTGCGGGCCCCGCAGCAGGGCTGGGGGTGCCGCGCTCCCTACGGCTGTCTCGCTGCTGGCGCTGCTGCCGCGGCCGGCGGAGGCTCCTGCAGAGCCCCTGGTTACAGCGCCAGGCTCAGACACGCACCCGACCAGCCCCGCGCCCTGCGGGGAGACAAACGTGTGGCGCTCCCCTCACAGCACCACTGCAGCGGCAGCTCCGGCTCCCCGAGCGCACGTCTGTTTGCAACGCAGTGTTTGTGCACGGGAAGCGAGGAGGAGAGGAGAACTGACGGGGGAACACATATCTCCTGAACCAAATCTTCTAAAATTAAATTACTGTCTGGTTCCTTCTACCTGCTCATGCCTGCCTTTCCCGGGTAAAGCTTTCTGTGTCCTGCTTTGCATTCCAAATGCATACTTAGTTTGATTACCGAGACAAACAGCAGGACAGCAGGTCATCTAGTATGTGCAGGCGAGGTTAATGCCCATTTCCTAATGACACTGCCAAATCCCGCTAGTTTGTGTCGGTTTCAGCCTTCTAATCTCAAGCAGCCTGATCTTGGTGACTTTCAGCCGGGCATTTCCTGCTGCTGAAGCCACAGGTGGGCAGCGTGCTCTTAGAGGCCAGCAGGGGAGGGCAGCTGCCTATGTGCCTCGCTGCGTTTCCACCACCTGGTGCAACTCCAGAGAACACGTGTTTTATTGTTAACTAAGCCAATAAATTCACAAAGGCTTCCATTCCAATCCCAGAAAATATTGCATTACATATCTGGGAAACCCACGATGGTTACCCTGCAAGGATTTTGACACTAAACGTCATGAGAGGTTCTACATCTGCTGCAAAAGGTCACTGACAGGGATGTTGTATATCTGGATATGTCCAGAAGATTTATTAACTCTTCTGTGAAAAGCAAACCTTGAGAGATCGGTGCTGCCCAGCAGGGAACAGAGTTCTAGGGAGAAGAAGGAAACGCTGTGAAATGTCTGTAAGGGGAAAGCAAGAACACCTTAAAGCAGCATGGGCAAACTGCACAGCAGCTCAGGGAGTACTCAGCAGGAGACAGACCATTTCCACTCCACAAAAACCACACGGTGTTTGCACAGAACCTTTCCAGCAGCAGACATTTTTATGGTGTTTCCAGCACAGGTGAGAGGGTAGTTACCAGCACTAAGGGCAAACGTCCCGAAGGGCGAGTCCTCTGCCGGTAGGAGGAAATCTGCCCTTCTTTCATGCTGTTCTCCCTTCTGTGCCTCCCCTGCACGCAATTTGCCACGAGGGGGCACAAACTGTTAGAATTCTGTGGCTGTCCCATCACGTATCAAACCCGCGTGCCAGTGAAATCAGGTACAGGTGGAAGTCTGTGCATTATCCAGGCTGGTTGTTGTACAAACCCAAACGAGGCAAGCCACAGCCACCTGTGGGCACAAGCACACCCTGAACAGCTTTCTGCTTGGGTTTCTCCGAGCTTCCCCCAGCAAAGTGTGCTGCTGGCAAGGTCCCAGGTTTCCTGCCAAGTTTTCTCAGTTTCCATTGACCGTTTTTCTTGTCATTAGGTTGAAATCCCTGCACGTTATTTGAGTGAACCTCCTGCAGGCACAGGCAGCCGACCGAAGTGCGCTGAGGAGGCACCAACGCCTGCGCGTCGCCGTTACCAGGGCTCCTGCAGGATCAGTGTTACACAGCACGCCAAGGGCTCCCTGGTTTTCCTGTTCCGCAGCCACTGTAGTGTTTTCTTCCTCTCCAGTGTAGCTGTGTCCAGCACACAGCGCTTGTGCTACCCCAGAGCCTCCCCAGGGAACATCCCTGCGGTGCTGTGCGTGGTTACGGAGCCGACCAGTTGAAGTGAAGAGGAAAAAAGAGGGACTGATTCTCCTTTGCACCTAAAGAAGCCGAAAGGAGTCCTGCAGAGAACGCCCTTGTTCTCCAATATTCAGGATAACCCTGGCGTTAATATTCACTGGATATATATCACATGCACGCAGACAGTGTATCCAATAATACCACAAACCAGATGCCACTGCAGCCAATACTCACTGTGAAAGAAACAAAGGTACATACTGAGGCTTAAATAGCCTCCTTTACGCACAAGCACAGCAACGATTTAGGCTGCCACATCAGCATCATCACGGCACGAACCTCCACCACCCACGGCACACAGCACGCAGACTTTCTTCAAACTACTACTCCGGGGAAAAAACTATTGTATGACCACAGTGTCCATTACTGGCAGGGAAAATTAAATGAGAGTAAGGCCACTGGTTGTGTCACGTTCACACATGGGGGTTGTGCTGCTCTAACTACTTTGGGCAGGATTTCCTAGAATTTTTGTCTAACGAGACAAACATATTTCACCAAGTTCACTTCCCTTGCTTCCTCGACTGCTCCAGGCCGATGACTATAAAGGTCAGCTGTGCTCAGCAGGCAGCAGCGAGCAGAGAGATGGTGTCTCAGACTGTGTGCGCCAGCACAAAGCTTGTTCATCTCAAAGTGCTCCCGGAGCTGGCACAGAGGAAGAGCTCGCTAAGCCAGCCCAACTGCATCCCAGCACCCCCTCTCTTGGTGGAGAAAAAGTCTCTGTGTAGCACGGATTTGCAGAAGACACAAGATGAGTATTTCATTTGAATTTTAAGACAGGATCCTGTCACAGTGCTGAGCTCTTTCTTACACAGCTGCTGCCCACGACATCAAAGATGACACACTGTACATCAGGTCTGCGCTTCTCCATGAGTTAGGCGCCTGATCAGCCTCAAGGACCACGTCTTGTTACCTAAGATTAACTGAAAACTCTTAATACGCAGTACGTTCCTCCGCCTGTGTTCAGAGTCACAGGGCAGTCATCAGCAGAGAGGGAGCGCGCACATTCAGAGCACGAGATACACAAATCTTCCGTAATATCAGATGCAAGTTGCTGAGTTTCTAAATTCCGTTTTCTGCCAGTTCTCTTCCTCTTCCTGCCAGTCCCCTGTGAAAAGTCAGTTTTCTTGCTGAAGTAATTCCTGTTCAGCTGACTTTGAAGTAGCCTTCTCAGCAGAGAGTCCAGACCAGTAACAACTTGAGGAATTCAGAGATGAAGTCATAGCGGTGCTTCACCTTTCCTAGACCACTGACTGTAGAAACCTCCAAACCTGTGCTGGCTCTAGCGAAATGTAATCGTGAGGGAAGCCAGATGTTTATGAAGAGAGCACAAATGAATGCGGAATACTCTCAATATTCTGCCAAGCCTGAGAAATTAGAACTGCTCGCCCTTAGCAGAGTTCTGGTGAGTAGGGAGTGGATGAAGGCCTCGTTGTTTCATGGGCAGAACATTGTGTAGTTGATTTTGGCAGCTTTACTGTTTTGTGAGATCTTGGAGCTGTGGGTTAGACTAGAGATTAAAAGCTGTAAAAGTCAGAGCTTGCAGCTTTGCAGAAAGAATCGGAAGCTGTTTTACAGCAGGAGAAGGAGGACATGAGCTTCTCCACAGTGGAGGGGATATTTAACATAGAGTCCTAGAATGGTTTGGGTTGGAACAGACCTCTAAAGGTCACCCAGTCCAACCCCCTGCAGGGAGCAGGGACACCCCCAACTAGAGCAGGTTGGTCGGAGCCTCGGCCAACCTCACCTTAAATGTCTCCAAGGATGAGACCTCAACCACCTCCCTGGACAACCTGTCCCGGTGTTCCACCACCCTCATGGTGAAGAACCTCCTAATGCCCGGTCCAGATCTGCCCTTCTCTCGTTTCAAGCTTTTCTTTCACTACAGGCCTTTACAAACAGCCCCTCTCCAGCTTTCCTAAGAGCTCACTTCAGGTACTGGCAGGTCGTTATTAGGTCTCCTGAAGCCTTCTCCTCTCTGGGCTGAACAGCCCCAGCTCCCTCAGCCTGTCCCCACAGCAGAGCTGCTCCAGCCCCCTGAGCATTCCCGTGGCCTCCTCTGGCCCCGCTCCATCAGGTCCATGTCCTGCCTGTGCTGAGGGCTCCAGAGCTGGACACAGCACTCCAGGGGAGGTCTTACCTACATCAAGTTGCTTAGATTATATTAATTCCACAGCATCTCTGCGCATCAGGAATGAGCCATCGAAGGATTAGCAAAAAGGCCGTTTCAGGGAAATGATGCACTGTGTGCTGAGAGGACAAAGGAATGGCCACGTTGCCATTCCACCAACAAGATCTGAAGTACCTATGCATGGCAAGAACACGTGCTTTTAGTAGGTCCTGCCTGTACTTTTGGTCGTCAAGAGAGTGCTTCTCAATGCCAACATACAGTAACCACTGGACACCTTCAATACTCTTGAAGCCACAGAGCTGCAGAATTTGTGCTTTTTCTAGGTTGTGCCTGGGTTTTGGTAACAGAGCAGCTCCTTCTTAACGCCCATACAAACCAACCAGTGAACACCTGCAGTACTCTTACAGAAGTTGTTTTGGCTACAAAATTGGAGCTATTACAATGTTTTCAGCCTGCTACAGAAGTTCCAAACGGTTTGGCAATGACATGTGACACGAGATTATGCCTAAGTATCCTCTATCGTGGCTTGCAGTGTCCAACATGGCACAGGCCACTGCTCCGGCTTTGCAGCGTTTGACTCTTCTGTCAGCTCAGACTGACGCTCACCATCTGGTGATTCCTGGTCTTTGCAGGCTGCAGGTGGCATTTGTACGGCAGACGTGACATCTCTTGTATAGGCATTTGTGTCCCCTTCAGCAACAGAGTCCAGCTGGCTCGGATTATAGGATCTTTCAGATAAGCCAAGGTAGTCATGGTCAACAACTACTGCACCTTGTAAAACGTAACTGTTGTCTGTAAAAGAAAAGGAACCATTAAATCGTATCCTTCAAGTGGTCCTTAAAATGTTAGTGAGGTGCTAACTTAAACATGCGTGTTATCTTATGGAAATTGTTTTGAAAAATGAGTGACAGCAGTGTAATAACGTGAATTTCCTAATTTCACTGAGCATCAAATGTTTGGCTGCATCTCACTATGTCCCCAAAACAACACCTGCAGGGCTCCACATCAGGCATTTTTCTTTGCTCGGTCCATGACTACCTTGACGTCTGCCACAGCCACCTGAACTAGCATCTTAAATGAATGGGAATGCAGATTCTTGCATTCCAAATGAGCCCAGATAAGATCACAGAATCATAGAATAATTAAGGCTGGAAAAGCCCTCTGAGCTCATCGAGTCCAGCCTAGGACCTACCACCACCACTCAGCTAAACCCTGCCACTAAGTGTGGCATCCAGTCTGGCCTCAATCAGCTCCAGGGACGGTGACTCCACCACCTCCCTGGGCAGCCCAGCCCAGGGTTTTATCCCCCTTTCTGTGAGGAAGAGCTTCTGAATGCCCAACCTGAACCTCCCCTGGGGCAGCTTCAGGCCATGACAAGAGTCTGACCAGATAAACTACAAGTGCACCTGTTAACATGATACTGACAGTCCCGCTTTGGGTGATGAGCTTAGGGCCTATCTTCTCGCTCACAGGAGGACCCTAGTGTGAAATCAAGTGTTCTGTTCAATCAGAACAGCTGTTCAACAGGTAAGTATCTCTGTACAGGGATCCTCAAACGCCTTTGCAAGGTATAGGTCTAAAGAGGGACTTTTGTGGGAGTTTGGGCAGCTGAAACTGCACTTGTCTGGCCATGTTTGCCAACAGATGTGTCCTAAATCTGCCTGTCAGAATCCTGAATCGCTTAAGCACTGGACGCAAAGGCATTCCCTTGAGTTTAACGTTTAAACCAAACCACATTCAAACAAGGAAAATGAAATGTTGCTTTGGACACCTCAACGTACGTATGTTTACGGTGTCCTGGAACCTCTGCCTGGTTGTAAAGAGACCCGGGTATCCAGCAACCCAGGTACATCCAGAATGGCGATCTGTACCAAGGCCCCTGTCAATGCCCTGACTCAGCACTTACCTTCAGAACAAGAGTGCTACAAAAGGTTATGGAAAACCACCTTGCCTCTGATCGCCTGTTCTCACCTCCAGCAGGTTTTTATCCTCACATAAAAAAATGAGCACTCCATTTTCAGGCTTTGCCTTTCCTCTTTAACACTCCCCAACTCACACGTCTGAAGCGCGGCACACTCAAGATACACTTCAGCTATTTGGATCAAGGTAAGCAAAACACTTACCAACACTTACGAAGTTGGTAGGCAAGGCCACAAACATCCCCACCTCATATGTACTTATCCCACGCTCACTTCACAAGAACACTGCCAATGCTCTGCTCTTATCCAAAGCTCATACGTACTTATCCCACGCTCACTTCACAAGAACACTGCCAATGCTCTGCTCTTATCCAAAGCCACGCCACCAGTCGCTAGACTCACACCACAGCAGCAGAACCAACAGTCAGTTGCAGATGGAAGAAGTCCACCCCTCCTAATACAGAGAAGCCCTTTGTTACAAAGCTGGACACATTTCTTCACAGAAGAATAAGATGCCCTTCACTATGTCATTCACTGCCCAGCTTCACTGCTCCTGTCCAAATGAAACGATGCTCTGCCCTCACTGCTGTCAGGCTGCTGGACAAAGGTTGGCAATTACGTTGACAAAGCTTGGTTTACCTCTCTACACAATGTAAATGTGTATGAATATCAGTGTATAATTTTTAAGTGGTCATAATCCATTGGGTTTTTTGTCTGTGTCATACAACTAATCTTTAGTCACTTCCTGGGAAAGGGAAGAAACTCCAGGTTTACCCTGCTTCTACAGTATTTAGTGGTAAACACACTTGGCTCTGCAAGAATAACTACATTTAACTATCTATACTGTGATATAATTTACCAAAGTCGCTGTAACAGCTGGAGGTTATCTGCATGCTTGACACGCACGTGACTTCCTCCTTATGCATCAGCAATTGAATGAGGAACTGGAAGCCAGAGGGTGACAGTCCAACAGTAACAGCACTGTCCTGGAGATGTGAAATCAGTACCTTGGCTATGAAATCCGTGACTGACAAATGGCACAAATGCCAGCTCCTCAAGTGAAATTCCAGAATCAGCTTCAACTTTGCAAATCCCTCAGCTTTAAGAGGGGAGGGAAGAAAGCACCATCTCAATGCTGTTTATGCATTTGCAAGGACCAAAGCTTAACCGCACGTGCCGATAAAAAAAGCAGCTTGTTCTGTGCCAGAAGTCTTCTAAACACTGAATATTTCCCTCAAAATGCCTGCAGTGACTCAGAGACAGCATCAACAGAACAGAAACACCTGCCACTGTTGGATGAACAGAGCAGCACTGCAAAAGGACACACTGAAGGTGTAGAAACACGAGTGTAGGAATTACACTCGGTTACCCAAGTCTGTAGGAATTTCTAGCAGTCCTACAGTGCAGCACGACTTTTCTATTCACTCTGGTAAGAGAAACACTTTGATTTCTTCAGTAGCATGTTTAAAAATGTAGTCTCCAAACAGCAGTTCTCTGACGTAGTCTGTCCATTTGAAGGCTAAAGCCTTAAAAGAGGATACTTTTGCTGTGAGAAAGAAAAGCCGGCTAAACATGTACCATCTGCACTCGTCAGACTAAAAACAGGGTTTGCATTGCACAAGCAAAAGAAACATGAATCCTGCCTAAATCAGAACAGACACACAGTGAGAAAACGCTCTCTGGATGGGGTTCGGCCCGATTACACCTGCAGCGTGTTCTCACCAGCCAGCACGAACAGGACCAAGCTACAGATTGGAATCAGCCTTAATGGAAGCTGTTCTTAAGCAGCCTGTGAACATGACTCATCAGCTCTGCTCCATGCTCCACAGAGGGGCGAAGCTGCTCCTACTCACTGCAGTTATTAATACTCGGTGAGTGATACTTGTTCACTCTGACAACCTTACCTACCACCAGGACATGAAAGAAAGTTAAAAAGAACAAAAAACACCCCCAAATTATCTCTATACATACATAAACCAGACACACAGGCATACCTGTTTCACTAGACCCTCTTATGAACGGCTTGAGGTGAGACATCTTGATGGGTCTTTTCAACCTCGACCCTGTGGAATCTCTTAATATTGCAGAGCCATCATCTGTGATATAATCTATAATACAAGGGCCAACCCATTCTGACTGGAAGCGACCGTCTTTCCACCAGTTTTTCCTTTGCCTGAGGACCTCATGTCCAACTTTAAGTCGAAGGGTGTTTAACTGCTTTGGCTTCCTTCTCACAGTGATCTTGTTTCTGATCTTTTGTTCCTCCGAAGTGTTTTCCTCCACCTGGAGAAAGACACATAATTCTATGTTTTCTTTTTCCACAAGTATTGATGTGTTCCCACAGCAATGGTTAATATTGCAGGAGCATAATGAAGTGGGTTTGGAAGTGTGCAGTTCGTGACATGTGGGGCTGGAGAGTTCAGAAGAAGCTGATTTTATCCTCCTAAACAAGCAGTCTGCAGACGACGGTTTTCAGCTTTCACAGATAAGCAGCCCTCTAAGTCAGAGATGAATCTCTGCAAATATATATGAGAATTGTTACGCTGTAATCTAGGGATCACAGGCAAAGGAAAAGAGCAAACAAAAAATCCCCTAAAACCTCACACTGCTTCAAAAGGTTAGTTACATTTTACACTTCAGGCCTTTCCACTGTCTTCATTTTCGGTCTTGTTACTGGTAAAATTTGAGCACGCAACATTTACCCGGCAGTCTGAGGCTCTCTCTTCTTCCAGGACTTGACTGGCTTTTTTAGTGGCTTCAAATATTTTGGCAAACGTGTTGTATTCTCCTTCCGCACGTGCAGTCATTGGCTCAGTCACATGTGGGTTACGGTTAAACATTTGGAAATACGGGGTGTTTTGATCTGGCTCCTGTTTAAATGGGGAGCAAAAGGCAAGCAAATTTAGCACACAGCTTTGCAAACATTTGTGGGGAGTTCAGTCAAAAGAGGAAGAACCTTCACATACCAAATTTCTCAGATTGAAAGCATAGGCAATAGCAGACAAATGTTCATCCCAGTCATTTGGGTGGTCAGCGCAGTACTCGTGCAGGAAAGCTTTGATTGTCTTGCATGTTTTGCCATTGACATCATCTGTCTGAGGGTAAGATAACACAATTTGTTTCATTCCGAACAGTGCAAACAGTTCTTCATTTATCTTCAAAAGAAAAAGAACACAGTTACTGAAGGTCTCCCTCCTCTGCATCACAGCTCAAGTAAACAAACTCAGTTTCCACCCCTGTGGTTGATACGATGGTGACTGAACAAAAGCCTTACATGAATATTCTCACCAAACCGGCCAGGGTTGAGTGAGAGCTGGAGGATCAGCGTGGCTCAGGAGCCAGTAATTATTGCTCCTAAACACACTTGTGTCACCAGAACAATTCGTCCTATCATAGTCTTGTGATCTCACTGTTTCTGAGAGGATCAGAGTGTGAGAAGTTCCTCCTAATCACTACGGGCCAGCACCAAAAATACCCACGAGTTATCAGCTACACTGGGCAATGTGGACGGACGGACGCAATGCAGCACGCTGGAGCCTGAAAGCCTCTGCCAGCTCAACGGCGTGACACAATCTGTGCTGTCGCTGCGGGAAGTCCTTTTGTTTTGTTCTTTACCCAAACAATAAACCCCTGGGGAATGGTCCATAATGTCACAACTGAAAATAATCGCGTTGTCACTTTATGTACGTTCTTTTAAAAATTAAAGAAAAAACACTTTGTCTAGTTCAAGAGTGGTCTAAAAATCAAACTTAATACAGGGGAAAACATTTTTTTTTTCTTGGAGAAAAAAAATAAACTATGCATGTAAATACTAACCTGATAAACAAGCTCCTTCCCTTGATCAAAAGGCATTTTTTGAGGTGGACCATACAAGAAGAACACATTTCCGATTGCCTTGGCAATTTCAGCAGCTGAAGTATCACGCAGTGGCAGGATAACAGCCCATCTTGTAAACAAATCTGTCATGATGATGATGTACTCGTGGCTTCTGCTGGTAGCACTGAAAGGTCCCGTGAGCTCGATAGTAACTGCTGTCCACGGGTCCTCTGCTTTGATCGGGTGTGTCTTGGGTGCTGTTGTGGTCGTGTTCTTTGCCGCCTGGCAATGCCGGCAAGTGTGCACCTAGTGCAAAAACCAGGGAAGACAACAACAGTAAAAAAGCAACAGTGGAGGTTCAAAGCCATCAGCAGCATCATAAATCCCCACTACTCCTCTGTAAGTTGGTCAGACCGGGCAACGTGAAACAAATGCATTTTATCATCTTCTTTATTATTTTTTACCCTCAGATTTTTCAGCCCCAGCATAAAAACCAAACCAAGCCAAACAACAGCGACGGCTGGGAACAAGACATGCACAGGAGTTTGTAGCTGAGCTCTCCCCACCCTGAAAGCACCGCGCTCCTTCAACTTCACAGCATCCATTACAACCTGTAAATACTAAAGCAAGTTTGAAGAAGCCGGGATCAAAGGCAAGTCCCAATTTCTGTCTGAAAACATTGGCAGTGTACGTAATCTCCCTTGAATAACATGGATCAGCTTTGTCTGCGGGACAGAGCCCCTTTGACCACGAATGAACGGAAAGCAAAGGCTGATTTTCAGTTCACGCTACAGTTGTGCACGAACCCAACGCACGTGGGCGATGCGGCAAGCTGACAGCAACAGCAGTCTGGCCAGAACGGACATTTACACACGGGTTCCTCAGGGATCATATTCTGCCTGAGCATCGTGCCCACCTAACTTGGGTGAAGGAGGAGACAAAACTTTGCCAAGCATTGATTTGTTTACCTGTTCCCTGCACCTGCCTAGCTGCGTGGCAGAGGCAGTGTTCTCACACTGTACCTGCCAGCCGCCCCTCTGAGCGCACAGCCGCGGCACGGCACCGCTGCGCCCCGACAGACACAGGCAGGATCCCGGCAGGAGAAATCCCTCTCAGGCACCAGAAGCACCCTGCACACCCAGAGGCAGCACGGCTGCCCGGTGCAGGGTAACACAGCAACACTCGAGCCGTGGGGTCAGCAGCCAAAGACAAAGCAAAAGGAAACGCTGTGCCTTGCCAAGACCACCCTTTACAGTGTGACTGTAAGCGGATGTTTCCTCACCAGGAAGCAGTCTGGGCGCTTGCTGTGTCACAGTCGTGCTACTGCAAACCCCTTGTAACAGACTACATTAAAAAATTACCCTGTAGCTGAGAAACCATACCCACTGCTTGACGTCACTCGTTACAGAGGTCCAGTAGTAATTAGATTCCACTAAGGTCAGTGTCCTTGATATGCCGTGATGAGTGCCAGCAGCGTTCTCGTGGCATTTCTCAAGCACCTTCTTCTTCTCTTCATCTGAAACAATTACCAGGCGCATTTGTTTCCTGTCTTTTCCAACGTAGAACAATTTATTTTCTGGAAGAAGAAAAGGACCAGCAAATTACAAGTGACTGCTTTGCCTTTTGTTCCGTTTGCTGAACGACTGGGCATGATTTGGTACAGAATTTATTAAACCCAACTCATTTCTGTATACACGTAGCCTTCTGTTTACAAATGCTCTAACCATTTCCTCCACAGAGCTAATCGTTCCCCTCTGTTTATTAATCTGGACATGAGGCCTCAGAAGGGTGACTCAGAAAGCGAAGCTCCCACGGGCAGTGTGAGCCAAACAGGAGCTAAAGCCAGGGGCCGAAGGGAGGCCATAGGACACATCAGGAGACTCACTGGCTGCCTGCCGGCAACCTGGCAGCTGTAACTCCTGCCTGCCTTCCCTCGACACGGACCGAGCAGGTTTGATGCGATAGAGAGAGCACAGCAGGCCACAGAGGATCACACACATCCTCGAAGGGCTGCAGCGAAGCTGGGAAAGGCTGGGCAGCTCTAAGGTGACAGACGGCAAAGCCGTCCGTGCGCTGCTGCCCAGCCACGCTCGGCGTCCTCGGGACTGCACCAAGCGTCCCTTGTCTGCAGCTGCACGGGGGCATTTCCCCTTCTGCCGCCCTCTGAGTTACACATTGCGGTGGCTGCCTATTTCCGCAGCGCCTAGAACGAGGTCTGGCTTTTAGAGAGGCACACAAATCCCTCCTGGAAAGTACTAACGCAGACGGAGTTTCCCTTTCTGCAGACATCCTGCTGCACCTTAGCAAGAGCTCCGCAGACTGTTTGTTCCGCAGAGAATGCGCGTTAACATCGCCGTGTGCTGCAGAAGGCGGCCCACTCACTGCTGCTCCTTTCTATCAGCAGATCTTCACCTAAAAATCTCTTTTTGGAGTACTTTGAGAGAATATTTTTACCTTTGAAAACAAACTTTTTGGCTGCTCTCCGGATTCCACTTCTTTCGCTTGACAGCGTGGTGGGATGATACTCCCCCGTCCGCTTGTAGTGTGCGATCTGCCTCAGGTGGAGCCCACCGCTCTTCCCACTGCGGACCATCGCCGACCTGAGCAAAGGGCACAGCATCGGTCACAGGAGGCAGCAGAGGGGCACATCTTCAGTGCTCGCTGGTTTCTGCCTAGGTCAGAGGTATCGTGATCATACAGCGCCTCAGACGGTGTTACCTGACCCACTGCTCCAGACCCCACGCGATCGGCTCAGGCCGTAGGGAACGCTCCACACGCCAGTTTTGTTCTACTCAAAGTTTGTTCTGCCAACCTGCACTGCAAAGCTTCCAACCAATGGGGGGGACGTCAGTGCTCATCGGACAGAGAGGGGCAATGAGGCCAGAGAGAAACAAGCTGCTCTTTTCCTTCTCCTACACCTGGGGAGCTCTCAAACGCAGGTGTGACCGGAGAGCCCCTCACTCCATCTGGAAAACACGCAGACAAACAGGAAAACGCAGCTCCCCAGACAGAAACTGACAGACTCACTTTGTTCGTCAGTTCCTCTCACAATGAGATTCTCTAGTCCCAAACCAGACTCCGCATTTAAGGCGCTCATTCCCTGGCGTGCGCTGATTTCCCTGATCACATTAACGTATTAAAATGTCATTAGCAAAATGCGTCATCGGTACAGGAAAAGTTTAGGTCTAGCAAGAAATGGATCATAACAATTTGCCATTACTGACGAGCAGAAATATCCAGGGGCAGAAACACCCACGCAGGCTCCAGGTGATGCCAGCAGTTCTTTTTCCCAGATCTCCCCCAGCAGCCACGAGGACACACGCGGAGCGGCAGCTGGATCCTGCTCTACCTGACGCCGGCAAGAGCAGGGTCAGAGCTGGGGGTGCCACGGCGCGGTGTCTCCTCGAGCACTGGATGCCCACCACAGCAGGCAGGTCGCTGCCGGTGTGCCAAGAGCAGACAACGCACCCGCACAGCCTGCCACGAGGAGCAACCCGCTCGTCTGCCGTACCGCCAAGTGGTGTACGTGGGGGAGCGGCAGCCCCCATCCCCCTGGAGCCCTCGTTAGCTAATTACCTGGTGATGCTACTGGGAAGCCGGATCTCTAGGTGTGGATGTTTACTTTTCCACGTACGGATTCGCACCTACATTTACCGTACTTGGGGTGGGGAGGAGGTAAAGAGCTCTAGGGAGCGGTTATGTTCGCTTTTACTTGCTCCACTCCCCCGCAGTGTTATTTACAGCACACTAGATCCTGCAGGGCCACAGCTGAGCCAGCGCTTGCCGTGTCACCCCCGTCCCGTGCACACCAGGAACCTCACACTCCAGCAGCGCGACAAGACCTTTGCCCCACCGAATACTCTGCTCTGCACAGCACAGAGCGAGCTCGAGAACCAGCCCAGCCTCCTCGGCTTGCTTTGCTCTGAAGCAAAATCCTCACACTTTGGAGGACTAGCGCCGACACTGCACCGCTGGAACCCTGCCCACAAGGGAAGGGGGTGTTTCGGAGCAGCGCAGGAGCGGAGCCAGGACTGCTCCTACCCATGTCGGATGGAAATTCACAAGGAGCTGCTGTGCCAAGCAACAGCACAAGCCAAAGCCACCCCGAGCTGGTACACGGGGGAGCAAACAGCAGCAAGGAAGGTGAGGCTACCGGGATCAAACCCACATTTCTGTCTCAGGGAAGCCAATTAACCAGCGTTTTGGACAGTGAAGGAGCCCTGGTGAAGCGCAATTAAAACATCCCATGTGCCAGGGGGCGCATTCAAGCTTCACTTCGGGCTCTGCCGGAGGCCAGCCCGGGCTGGAAGCCAGAACCTGCCAGGTATGATTCACCCTGCAGCCACTGGCGTGACGGACCCTTCCACACGTGGCAAGAGAAGATATTCCTGCGCAATCCTCCCAGCCCTCTCTGCTCACGAGCCTGACCGCGGCGCACACCCTCCCTGTGGTTATCAGCTCTAGCACGACGCCGCTCAGCAGCGCGACACATCTGAGGAGGACTACAGCTCAGGCTCCAGACAACGGGGATTCCACCCTCCGCCGGGAACAGCAGCTTCCATTACACACAAGCCAGTGAGGAAAGACGGCGCCGTGTGGCACCCACGTGTATTTAACGCATTCAGCAGGCTCCTGATCCAGCGAGCCATTCAGTGCTTCAGCAGGATGCTGGAACGCTGCCTCAAACGATAAAACCAAACGAGCTTCCTCTCCGGGTATTTAGTTTGTTATGCTCCTACTCGCTTCTCACACAACTGACTGTGCTTGGCCTGGTCTTACGGAAATAACACTGCAAATACTGACCAGCAAGGTCTCCGGGGTTTGCTCTCCAGAAGGAGCCCTGTTAGCTCAGGTAATGGATGTGCTGCCTCCAGCAACACTCACAACGCCTCTGGTCAAAACCAATCTGCTGCTCCAGAGGCAGGGGCAGCATTTCAGCGACGCGGGCGGGATCTGCGCACCCCGCGCTGCTCCTGCTCTCGTGAATCCGCCGGAGCAGCCGCGCCTGTAGCTCCCAACTGTGCCCTCTCAGCGCCCCTTTCCAGGCACAGCCGCAACCCCAGCGGCAGAGCGGCTCTGCTCTTGTCCAGCCTCCCAGGTTTTGCGGCTCTGCGGCACAAGCAGCGTCCCCGGGGAAGGCTGAGCAGGAAACGGGGTCCCAGACTCTGGACCACAAACGTGAGCCCAGAGGAGCAGAACGAGGAAGGGCGCTCACACTGAGCTGCCCAACACCCGCCAGCTCCACGGCCCCCTTCAACCTCCTGGCTGTGCCCTTGGACTCTGAACCGCACCCACGCTCCATTTCAGCCTGTTTCCACCTCTGCATCCTCCTTTCGCTGCATCTCAGCCGTGTCCAACCCGCTGGTGCTTCGCTTCTCTCACGCTCGCAGCCACCACCACTCCTGCGTCGCCCCGGGCTCACCCCCACGTACTTCTCTTTTTCCAACTCCAAACCAAAGTCTCACCGGCCACTGCCTCAAATGATGGGGAAAGACCAAACCCACCTGCCAAAGTTCCTCCTCCCGAACGCGCAGGATGAAGCTCTAAAGCGGAAACCTTTGCTACTGAACTGCGCCTTCATCGCCTCCTCTGCGGGAGAGAGCCCAGCAGAGGCTGCGAGGAGGATGAAGGGACTGGAGCATCTCTCCTTTGAGGCCAGGCTGAGAGACCCAGGGGTGTTTGGTCTGGAGAAGAGGAGGCCGAGAGGGGATCTGAGCCATGCCTACAGATACCTGAGGGGTGGGTGTCAGCAGGAGGGGGCCAGGCTCTTTCTGTGGTGTCCAGCAGCAGGACAAGGAACAGTGGGGGTGAGCTCGAACACAGGAAGTTCCAGCTCCACATGAGGAGGAACTTCTTTACTCTAAGGATGGCAGAGCCTGGCCAGGCTGCCCAGGGGGGTTGTGGAGTCTCCTGCTCTGGAGACTTTCCAACCCCGCCGGACACGTTCCTGTGTGTCCTGCCCTGGGTGATGCTGCTCCGGCAATGGGGGGTTGGACTCGAGGATCTCTGGAGCCCCTTCGCCCCGGACACTCCGTGGTTCTGAGTCACACACGCGGAACTCTCCTGGTCTTCAGAAAACACAGGAAAACCAGCGGGGTTTGTCCCCTTCCCCCCTGTCCCTGCGGGTCCTGCGGGGCCGGATCCACACACCGACCCCTGAGTCCGGCCGCAGGAGAGAGACCCGGCACTGCAGCCCCCCAACACCTCCTGCAGCCCCCCAACACCTCCTGCAGCCCCCAACACCTCCTGCAGACCCCCAACACCTCCTGC
>WEIS01043377.1:149675-192806 GCA_013389965.1 Todus mexicanus
CACCGGGGCCGACACCGGGGCTGTGCGGGGCCGACACCGGGGCTGTGCGGGGCCGACGCCGCGGCTGTGCGGGGCCGACACCGGGGCTGTGCGGGGCCGACACCGGGGCCGGCACCGGGGCTGTGCGGGGCTGACGCCGCTGACGGTGAGTTCGGTGTGACCCGGCTGGGGCAGCGGGGCGCTGCCGGCGCGTTCCTCCGGCTCAGGGAGAGCAGCAGCAGCAGCTGGAGCCCGCAAACCGCCCGCCGGGCGCTGCCCTTCGTGCGCTGCTGTCCCCGAGCCCCGGGGCTCCGGGGAGGGTCTCTGCTGACTGTGGTGAGCAGCTCCGGGTGCCCAGGGCTCTGGCAGCTGCGGGCAGCCCTGCAGCCACCCCCCGTGTCCCTGGAGCTGTAGGCTCTCGGGTGCCCTAACCCTGATGGCTGTTTAGAGGGTGGGGAGCTGTGGGGTGTGCGGAGGGCGGCCCTGTGGCGCCTCGCTGCGCTCCCCTCGGCGTCACGCTGGCAGCGCCGGATTCCTGTGGCTGCAGCCCCGGGGGTCGCAGTGACGCGTCTCCGCACCCCGAAGGGTGGCCGGGGCTGATCGGTGTCACCGCCACAGCGAGATGAGCGGTTTCCTTCCTCATCCCAGCCGCTTCCAGCTGCTGTCCTGGCTACGATATCTCCACATCACGGTGCGCCTCCCGGTGTCGTTTCCATCACCTGTTTAAGCTGCTGCGTTTCCGTCTTTTCCCTGTTTCTCCCTTTACTGCTCTCGCAGGAAGCCAAACCTCATTCTTCCCCTCGAGTATCAGAACTCCTGTGGACTCTTCCTTTGTTTTGATGAGCAAATGTTGGTTCAGCCAGTCACAGAGCCGCTCCTGCGGTGCAGGGCCGCTGTTGGCGCGAGGCTCTGCCTGGTGCGGCGCGCGAGGAGCGCCGGGGTTGTGCCGGGCGGGTTGTGCCGGGCGGGTTGCGCCGGGCGGGTTGTGCTGGGCGGGTTGTGCCGGGCGGCTGATGCTGAGGGACCGACGTTCACCCGCTGCAGCTGCGCTTGGAGCAGAGCCGGCGTCCGCGGGCGACGCGCAGTGAGGCTTTTGCCAAAGCCTTTCTCATCCCTGCAGAGCTGAGGCACCAAGTTCTGTGCAGGAACTGGAGAAGCTCTCCTGGCATCTCTGGGCGTGACCCCTGGGAGCCCAGAGGCGCCTGGTGGAGCGCTCCCGCTCGCCACGAGGGTGTCCTTGGCGAGGGGCGCGGCGAGGGGTGGTTTGGAAGGGAGCTCGGGAGGCGGCGGGTGCGAGGATGGTCTGTTGTGCGGCTGTGCAGGACGCACTCGTGGCGTGTTCCAGATGTCTGCTGGCTGCCTTTATCTCGAGCAGGACACAGCAGTATCTGCCAGAGGAGCCCTCCCAGGCTCCTGAGGCGGCGCTGGCGCTCCTGCGAGGGGGGGTGGGTTATTTGGAAGGACGCCTGGTGACGGTGCCGTGCTGGAGGCTAACGCCGAGCTGTAGCAGGTGCCGTCACCTGTGCTGAACAGTCACGGTGCTGCTGGGGGGGGTTGGGGAAAAGAATTCGGTAAGGGAGAGGTGCGTTGACATTTGTTTCCCTTGAAGGCTGGTAATTCTGAATGACTGGAAATATTTTACCTAACTAACTGTGCGGTTCCTAGGAAGGAAAGCAAGCGTGGGGAAACCCGCCGAGCCGTTCCCGTTTGAAAACTGCAGCGGTCGTGCTTTTGGGGTAGAAATCTCATCCCTCGAGGCCTTTCCTTGCTGCAGAGGTGGCTGCCCAGCGGAATCCTGGTTCACGTGGGCAGTACGACGCTCTTAAGTTGCCTTTTCCCTGGGCTAAGCTGCTGAAGTGCGGAGGGTCCGAATGGAGCCTGACCTGAGGCACAAACACGTCGGTAGCACAGCTCTCGAAAGGTAGTTCAGGCCCCTGGGAGAAGACTTGGGCAGCTGCAGTTGGCCGGCGGGCGCAGCCTTCCCAGAAGTGTGGGTGCCTGTGCAGGTGGCACTGGTGAGAGCTGCCTGCCAGGAGGTGCCGGTGAGGGGGAGGTGTGTCTGGGTTCCTGTTGCCTGAGAGCGTGGCTGTCTCACCGGCGACGTCCGGCACGGCAGGGACCTGCCTTCTGCCTGGGGCCGAGTCAGTGATCCCGCTCCTGCAGAAACAAACGGGTCTGTGTGGGGAAGGTGGGTTGGATGGACAGACAGACACGGCTTCTGCTCCCTCCTGCCTCTGCCAGAGGCAAGCCCCAGCCACCGAGCTGAGCAGGGCGCGGGCGAACACGCGGTGCTGCTGGACATGGAGCGCAGGGAGCAGCACCCGATGTTCTTGCCCAGCAAATGCAGTGGGAGAGCTGTGGTGACCCGACCTTGGCTGGCCACCAGGAGCCTTCCGAGCCACCACCAACAGGGCAGAGAGAGAAAATACGGCAAACAGCTCATCAGTCAGGATAAGGATGAGGAGATCACTCGTCAGCCGCTGTCGTGAGAGAAGCAGACCCTGTCTGGGGAAATTAATGCAATTTACTGGCAATCGAACAAAGCAAGATAATGAGAAATAAGAAAAAAATCTACAAGCCCCTTTCCCCTACCCTGCCTTCTTCCCAGGTTCAGCTGCACTCCTGGCTCTTCGGCCTCGTTCCCTGAGCAGCAGATGGGTGCTGTGGTCAGTTCATAAGGCTTCACCTCTGCTGCTCCCTCCTCCTCTTGCTCTTCCTCCGCTCCCGTGTGGAGTCTCCTCTGCGCTGCAGTCCTGCAGGAGCTGCTCTGATGTGGGTCCTTCCCATAGGCTGCAGCTCTTGGGCTGGAACATTTCAGCTGGAAGGGACCGGCCGTGATCATCTGGTCGAGCTGCCCGAGCAGTTCAGGCTCACCAAGGCAAAGCACGTTGTGCCTCTTAAACACCGACAGGCCGGGGCAGCAGCTCCCTCTCTGGGAGCCTTGTTCCGGTGCTCGGCCACCCTGTCGGTAAAAAAATGCTTCCCAGTGCAGGTCTGAACCTCCCTGGTGCAGCTCTGAGCCATTCCCAGGCATCCCACCCCTGGATCCCAGGGAGAAGAGACCAGCGCCGCCCCCTCCCCTGCCTGGATCCAGGAATGGGGATTTTGCATCTTCACAGACCGCTCCAGTGCGAGTCCTTCAGGAGCAGGCTGCCCCCGCCTGGGGCACAGGTCCTACCAGCAAAGCTCCTGCAGAGTCCTCACCACGGGCTGCAGCTCTGGCAGCTCCTGCAGCGTGAGCTCTTCTCAGGCTGCAGCTCCTGCAGCTCCTGCAGCGTGAGCTCTTCTCAGGCTGCAGCTCCCACAGCGTGAGCTCTTCTCAGGCTGCAGCTCCTGCAGCTCCCACAGCGTGAGCTCTTCTCAGGCTGCAGCTCCCACAGCGTGAGCTCTTCTCAGGCTGCAGCTCCTGCAGCTCCCACAGCGTGAGCTCTTCTCAGGCTGCAGCTCCCGCAGCTCCCGCAGCGTGAGCTCTTCTCAGGCTGCAGCTCCTGCAGTGTGAGCTCTTCTCCCCCCGCTCTGGTGCAGGAGGTGGGCTGCAGGGCCACGACCTGCTCCATGTGGAGAACCTGCTTCTGCAGGGGCTTCTGCAGGGGCTGCAGGAGAGTCCCTGGTGCCTGGAGCAGCTCCTCCCCACCCTTCCCTCACCTCGGTGTCTGCAGGGTTGTGTCGCTGACATCTGCTCACTCCTCTCAGCCGCTGTTCTGTGTTCTTACCCCTTCTTAGGGGTTATGCAGCACCAGCAGCTCTGGTGGGCTCAGCGTTGGGCTATCTCTGTCCAGTGTGGGGGCAGCTCCTGGTGTCCTCTCTCAGAAGCCACCTCAGCCGCCCCTCGGCTGCCAAAGCCTTGCCATGGAAACCCAATCCGAGCAGTTACCGGGCTGGGACGCCTCACAGCTCCCTGCCTTTCCTCCGAAGCTGGAGGCTGAGCAGTCTGCTTTGAAACGGGAGCTACCATGATTTTTCTGGCGGGGCAACACAAAGTGCTGCTCAGTAATGCTTTGGAGCAAGGCACGAGATACTTCTGTGTTCCTGCAGAAGGATAAGTGGGCGTGCTCACAGTGGTCATTCAGCACAGGTTACGTCTCTTCAGCCGCACTCTGAGCGCTGCGCTTGTCTTGTAGGCACGACCATGGACGGGGTAACAGCAACGGATCAGGGCTGCGCTTCATCTGATCTCTTGGGAGGCTCTTGTCGCGTTGTCCCTTCCAGACAGATTCTAGAGGCTGCCTTACTGCGGTGCCTGTACCCACGGAGACTGGCTGAGCGAGGGTGGTGGCACCTTGGGCTGGGAGTCGAGGCAGCACGAAGAGGTGCAGGGGCAGGAGGGCCGTAGGCTGAAGCAAGATGTGGTGAAGTCTGGGAGGAGGGTGAGTGGGTCACAGCCTCAGGTTGGAGCGGGTGAAGTCAGCTGCAGTCGGGTGAAGAGAGGGACAGAGAAGAGTTGTTTTTAGAATCACAGAATCATGGAATCCCAGGTTGGAAGGGACCTCAAGGATCATCCATCTAACCTTTCAACACAGTCTGAATGAGCTGGCCCAGCTCCCTATCAAACCGAGCCTTAGAAGTGCCCAGTGCAGGGGAATCCACCACCGCCCCTGGGAGATGATTCCAACGTCTAATTGCTCTTGTCATGAGAAGTTTTCCTCCGGAGTCCGATCAGGATCTGCCCAGGAGTAACTTGTCCCCGTCACCCCTTGTCTTTCCCATGGGACTCCTTGTCCAAAGGGAGTCTCTGTCCTCTTGGCAGCCACCCTGCAAGTGCTGGTACGTGGTGACAGGTCTCCCCTGAGCCTTCTCTTCTCCAGTTCTCTCAGCCTCCCCTCACACGGCAGCTCTGCCAGTCCTCTGATCCTGCTCGTGGCCCTTCTCCGGACCCTCTCCAGCCTGTCCACATCTGTTCCGTATAGCGGGGACCAGAACTGAGGCAGTGCCCCAGGTGTGGTCTGAGCAGCGCTGAGCAGTGGCAGGATGACTCCTTTCTCTCTGCCGGTGCTGTCCCTGTCAATGCTGCCCAGCTCCCTGGTGGCTTTGCTGCTGCACACACCGGGCACTGGTGCTCAACCTGCTGCCCACCCAGGCCCCCCGGGCCCCTCCAGCCGGCTGGATCCGGGCTGAGCTGCATTCGAGGGGCGTGTATTCCCCGTGCAGGACCTTACGCTTGTCCCCACTGAACTTCACAAGGCTCCTGCTGCTGCCCCACTCCCGCAGCCTGCCCAGGTCTCCCTGGAGGGCGGCTCTCCCTTCTGCAGCATCAGCTTCCCCACTCAGTTTGGTGTCATCCGCAGACTTTGTCACTGTGCTCCTGGTCCCGACATCCAGACCATTAATGAAGACACTGAACTGTCCCCGGGGGACCGGCTTGTGACCGGTTGCCAGTGTGAGAAGGAAGGATTTGCCACCAGCCTCTGGGCACGGCCCGTCAGCCCGTTCATCTCCGGAGTCGCTGCGCGGTGCTTTAGCTCGAGGCTCACAGCCAGCCGGGCTCGNCCCCTGCCCTCCCCTGCCCTGCCCTGCCCTGCTCTGCCTCTGCCGCGGGTGCTTTGGGGATCGCCCGTCTGGCTCGGGCAGGGACAGCAGAGCAGCTCCTGCGGAGCTCTGGAAAAGCTGCTCTCGATGCACAGGTGACTTAGGGCGGGGGAAGGTGTTTGTTGGCGCGTTGTGAGAGCTGGAGCTTGCTGTCAGTTTGGTTCCGGGTGGGAGCAGGGGGCGCGGTTCCTGCAGTGCTGTGTCGCGCAGCCTTTGCAGTTGTTCCTTTTCCTCTGCCGCCTTTCTCAGCCTGTTTCTTGTCTGTTCTGCTCTTTATCAGCGCAGTTCTTTGCGTCCTGCTACTGAGCAGAACTGAGTTACAGACGACGGTGATAACCTTTGGGAGGCTGTTGAAGGTTGTGTTTGGTAGGAGAGCTCCAGGCTCCTCTCAGTTCTGTGTTTCTTAGTCAGCACGCTGTACCACTGGGCCTTGTAAATTCCAGTAGTTACTGCGAATCTTTGCATCCCTTTTTATCTCCTCTGATTATTTTTTCATTTTGTTTGGGTTCTCTTTTTACATTGTTGTTGTGCACTGAGTATTTACAATCTGCAGCTGTTGGATTTGCGGTAGAGCTGCTCGACCCCACCTCGAGCGCTGTGCTGGGTTTGGGGCACCTGGGCACAAGGAGGCTGAGGTGCTGGAGCAGAGGAGCAGACAGGCTGGGGAAGGGGCTGGAGAACGGGCCCTGTGGCGCGCGGCCGAGGGAACTGGGGCTGTTTGGTCTCCGGGAGGCTGAGGAGAGCCCTCGCTGCTCTCTACAGCCATCTGAAAGGACGTTGTGGAGAGGCAGGAGCGAGGGACAGGACAAGAGGGACAAGAGGGAGCGACCCTAAAGCTGCACCAAGGGGTGTTTAGGCTGGACATTAGGAATGTTTTTTCTCTGAAAAGGTTGTAAATCCTCAGAACAGGCTGCCCAGGGGAGGGGGCTGGGTCGCCATCCCTCGATGTGTTTAAAAGGTGTAGAACTCGGGTGCTTCGGGATGTGCTTTTGGGGTGATGGAGACAAGAATAGGGCTGAAGGTTGGGCTCGATGGTTTTGTAGGTGTTCTCCGACCTAAAGGTTTGTATGATTCTGTGACGTGCTCTCTAGATTTGGCCCATGTCAGTAGTGGTGTGACAGCTGCTCCCTGCCGCCTCGCGGGACGTGTGGCAGAGCAGAGCCGTGTCTGTGCGTTAGGGCTGGAGTTGTGTTTTACTGGCTACCTGATGCCGTAGACGGGGAGTGTTTAAATGTATTGGACACGTGTCTCTTGCTGTGTGCAGTACAGCAGTGAACAAACCGTGTCTGGTTTGCCCGCTGCGCTGTCCTCAGCAGCTTCTGACAGCCCTGCCCTCTCTGTCGGCCTTCTGCCTGTCCTGTCTCCGTTCTCTCCCGGCTCATCGGTCAGGCCTGAGGAAGCGCTGCTCTCGAGCACGGCCCTTGCCAGCAGTTCCTGAGTCCGGCATCTAGATCTCAAGTTTTACCACGTTCCTGTGGATCTCGAGGAAGGTGTTACACGCCCACGCAGCGCTGTCGCCGTCGCTCCTCTCAGCTCTCGGAGTTCTGGTGGTCCCGACACTTTCTGCTCCACCAGCAGCCCGACAGGCCGGGTGTCTTCGGTGGTTTCCTACATCGTCGATCATGTTGCGGAACTGGGATTCTGAAACAAGTACAACGCCTCAGCAGGAGCGAGGCAAACAGGTTTTGGTGTTAAATGTGCTGCTAACAGCAATGTCAGGTATTGCAGTTCTAGCAGGGAGATGCTGAAAGCTTTCTGTCATCTCACTGAGAGACTGCCTGAAGAGCTGCTGCTAAAATCATTCACGTGTTAACTCCGTAGTTTGCACTGGAAGGAGCTGGTAATGGATGCAGCTTGAATATTGCTGCAGCAGTAAGAACTGGAGCTTTAAGAGAAGCAAGAAGGAGGGAGGGTGCCGGTGAGCAGCTGTTTGGTTATTAGTACGTACATACGTATATCGAAGGCACAGCCCGGACCCTGGGTGTCCCAAAGCAGAGTCTCAGGCATCGAGTCGTACGGAAATACGCTGCAGCAGCACGGCCAGCTCAAGATGGGTCCCTCTAAGGAGGACAGAGAGCTCCTGGGTATGCATGGTCTGACAGACCACGCGTCTGCCCTTCACACAATCCTCACACGCCTTTCACGCGCCCCTTCGTCCACTGGTGATCGTGGTCTGAGATCCTCTGGTGCCAAGAGGAAACAGCCACAAGTGGCACCAGGGGAAATTCAGATTGGTTATTAGGGAAAATTTCTTTAGTGAAAGAGCAGTTAGACATTGGAACGGGCTGCCCAGGGAGGGGTGGAGTCACCATCCAGGGAGGGGTTCAAACAGCCAGTAGCTGTGGCACTTCAGAGCGTGGCCCAGTGACCATGGAGGTGTTGGGCAGAGGGTTGGACTTGATGATCTCCGAGGTCTTTTCCAACCTGGATGATTCTGACTTGTTACTGGATTCCGTCGCTGTCTCCAGGCAGGGTGCCGCTACCTTGGCGGCTCACAGCTGCCGCTGACACTTGCACCCTCCTGATCTTCTGGTTTGTGCTGGCTCTGGAGGCCTTGTCTTGCCCGAGTAGATAAATCCCGTATGTGTTCAGCAAATCCGGGTGAAAGTTTAGAGCCTGCAGCCTCAGGCCTCAGCAGATCTGGCTGCTCATGCTAAGTGAGTGAAGCTAAGCCAGCAGCGTGCTGAGTCACACAACGCCGTGACTCTGAGTGATTCATTCTGTCTAAAACTTCCTGACTTAAGCCAGACAACAAATCTCTCTTAACGTATGTGCAGCTCCATGTGAGCACCCTCAGGCTTCTGGTGCAGCTGCCCCTTTGTTGAGTTCCACGGTTTAAGTGTCACCGTGTTTTGTGGTTGTTCTGTTATAACGGCGGTTCCAGACGTTGTTTTCCTGAGCGGTTTGTAATTTATCAATGTTTTATAGCTATTTAATGTGTGACGTGCTGTTTTTTCCTTTGAGGTAACAGATAAGAAGCATTCTTACTCTGCCTTTATTCCCTTAGCTTCTGCTGGAACGCAGCAGAGGCGGAGTGTGTTTGTCCTGCTGGTAGCTGTAGTGACACGGAAGAAAACCTGCTGAGATGGTTCTGTTTGTACAGGAGCTGTGAGCTTTGATTAGTATTCGGAACGTGGCTGCTGAAACTTTGAGCTCCTCGCAGGTGCCTGTCGGAGCGCTGCGGCTCTGCTGCGCGGCTCTGCGGAGCGGCTCCGCTGCTGGCGGTTACCGGGACGCTGGTCCTTGTGAGCTAAGCGAACCCTGGCATGGAGACAGCAAGGCTGTGTTGTGGGAGTGCCTGTTAGCGCTTCGTGAGGGCTCTCTTTGCGCTTACTCTTCTAGGATACGCGAGTGGGATTCTTGTGTGATGTACTTGTAGAGGTAGAGAAATGTTCTGTGGGAAAAAGGAGTCTGCAGCGTGCGGCTGGAGCGAGCACCGGGCTGGGAGGGCTTAGGAGGCCGCCACAATCCGTGATTCAGGGACAGCCCTCTTTGTGTGTTAGTGTGAAGGTTGTCTGTGTGTCATTTAATGTGCTTAAGTGTTGTTTTGTACACCTTCCACTAGTAAGTGATGATCGCTTAACCTAAGGATTTTTGCTTTTCCTTTGCAGTGCGCTACTTCAGAGCCTTGTTAGGGGAAAGCTGACATGAGTCTATTTTAAGGTGAGGATGTATACTTAGCAGATTTACGGGTTTCTTTAAACATTTTATTATTTTTTGGGGCCAAGATGTATCGTATGGTTGTGAATAGGAGGGTTTAGGACAGGTGGAATGAACAAGTGTTTGGCTGAGAGACAGCGCTGTTAGTTAAATTGTGTGTTTCGAAATCAGCAGAGATTTTTTTATCTGTAAGCTGTAAAACAGAAGCTTTGTGTAACAGCCGAGGTTTGAAGGGAGCACGGTGTGACAAAGGTTACCTGGGAAGGTCGTTGCACGGTAGGAGATCGCTCGCTGCCTGGGTGTTCTTGGTGCCGTCCCTCTGAAAGTGGGTCACAAAGCTGTGCAGTTCGTCTTGCTTACGCTGCAATCTTCCGCGGTTGAGGCACGCCTGGAATCTTCTAGTCTGCGCTGCCTTCTGAGGTTTATGCTCGGGCACTAAGTACAGGAGGGTCTAGGGCACAGTGTCTGTGCCCCTCCGCTGCTGCTGCTGCTGCTCACTTGTGGCACAGAGAACTGGGGCTGGGAACACTCCCCTGCTCCAGAGGCAGCCAGGCGGAATTCTGCATGGGCATCCTCCCGTCAGCATGGGCAGCGCTTTTGGGGCAGGAGGACAGCCCCATCTTCCTGCTCTGCTGTTTGTTGTTTCTTCTTGGCGCACAGCCTGAGAACCACCTGTGGTTCAAGCGTGGTCTTGCTGCCTTTCTGACATCAGGCAGCTGTAGATTTTTCAGGAGGCTTGGGCTGTTTTTCACAGCAGTTGCAGTCGCTTGCCCTCATGTTTCTCTTCCCACGTCTCTCTTCTTGGGCTGTTTTCATTTCACACACCACAAGGAAGAAGAGGATTCCTCAATTTTTATGGTAGCCAAAGCATTTGAAGGAAAATAATTTTAATTCCCATCTCTGAAAGCATTTATTCTAAAAGATGCATAATTTATTCATTATATCCTGGCTCAAATTTATGCTAATGGCAGTAGCTTACAGCGTCTGAAGTCTGTGAGATAAGCTGACAACCATCAGCAGCCAAAATGCCAATTTATATGTAATTCAATGAGTCTGTGCGGTAGATTACAAGCCTAAGAAGTATCAGTATCTTCTCTTAATCCTGTGTCTTTGGTCTTATTTTTACAAACTGCCTGAAAGCTCTGGAGCCCAGCGACAGTAAGTGGAGCGTCAGTTTAGTAATTCATCCACCTTCAGATGCGTGAACAGCGCAATAAATCGTGCAGGAAATCATCTCCTGACTGCAGGCAGACCGTGTGGTGGTCAGAGTCTGCTTTGCGCTGCTGAAGTGCCGCGCGACAGGTCCCCCTGCCACCAGTAACACCAGCGCTCTCCAGGTTCCTGAGCTAGGAAGGTGCAAACCCACCGAGTTTCAGGTGGGTTTGTTAGGGAATTAAACTTGCCGGGTTATATCTCTGTGTCATTTGTAGACAAACACGTTGAGCTTTGTTTCTGTAATTTCTACTTGCTTTGAGAAGTAATCACGTTGGGCGAGGGAGACTCAGCACCAGGGATCCTCAGGACATAACGAGTCATCAGTAGCTCCAAACTTCACAGGTGCTGCTGCTCTCACCAAGTGCGCTGCAGGAGTCGGTAGGGGAGGGAGAGGTTAAGAACATCTCCTTGGATGATGTCCACGTTATCTGCTTCAAGTGGTTGGTTTTCCGCCTGCTTGAGAAAACCTGAGGTTTTCAGAAGCTGTTGAGACTCTTGTTTCCAGTTTACAGGCTTCGGGTAGTGGGAGGGTGAGCTGATGCCAGAGGAACTGTTAAACTTGATCTTCAGTCGTTACCAGCCTTGGGAGCTCTTTATTGGTTTAGTTCTGTTTCTGAGTTCTGTGTTAGTTGCCAGTATGCATTGGCAGTAACCTCTGCATAGCTGAAGCTTTCTAGAAATAGGGTTTGGAAAGTTTGCTTTCTTTCACCCTGTCATAAACAGGATTGATTTATCTCAGTGCCTGATTTCTAACTCTCACATGATGAAGATGAATTAGGTGCCCGAAGTTCTGGTTTTTTCTTGTAGCTTGAAGGACAAATGGCTGCAGTTTCACATTTTGAGGGAAAGTAATTTTTCATGAGTGGAATTGAAGGACAGCAGATACAAAACGAATATGTTTAAGGAATCAATCTTTTTAATCCTCTGCTGTCACTCCAGTGTCCTTACGTTTCTTGCTCAGTCCTGGACCTGACCAGCTCCTGGACCCGAACAGCTGCACTGTTTACCCTCGCTTGACCTATTGCTCTCTGGCTTGGGACACATTCTTTCTGACTAACTTTTGCTCTGTTTACCATCCTCTTTCCCAGGAAGCTGAATGGTTGGTCGCCTTTGGGAGTTTACTGTTGCTTCACTTGGTTCATGGCACGGCCAGAATCGTTCTGGCAGAGAGTTACAGACAAATTCAGTTCTGCTGAGACATCGTTGTTTAACGCCGCTTACGTAATGATCTGACTAATAAACAACTTCACCTAAAACTTCTGGCCAGATGAGCTTCTAAACAAGTAACTGCTTATTGATTTTCTAAGCAGTAAAGGTGGATTCTAGTTAGTGGTATAAAGCCACGCGCAGCTTGTAGTGAGAACAGTTACCTAGTTAGAACAACAGAAGACTGAGCTCCGAGTCTGGTTTTCTGTGTGCGAGTCTTTTGGCCAAGGTTTCGTCTTCACATGACTGGTTAAAAGGGCACAACGTGTTCGCTGCACTGGCGCGTGGCTGCTTAGAAGCGCTGCTGACAAAGAGCAGGGCTCGTGGGCATCTCTGTGCATTTCAACTCCTCTGTGACAACACAGCCGCATTTCAGTGGAGGTGGCTAAGCAAACGTCACGCTGGCACACGCGTTCTGCTGCCACACTGAAGAGTCAGGCTTTGAAAAAATAGTTTCATATTTCAGAATAGTCCTAGTGGAGGCTGTATAGATTTCATTGGCGTTTTTGTCTGGTTGCCGTTTGATCAGGGAACTCTTGGGGGAGAAACAGCTGGTGGTGAGTTAAATATCACAGATACTGGGGAGGATTTATGCTCTGTGCTCTACCGTTCTTAACTGTGGAAAAACCAGGATTTGGCAGGTTTTGCTTTCACGAATCTATCTTTAAAACACCTGCCCTGGTAGTTTGAAAATCTCTTGAAAAGATTCCCCCTGTTCTGAATACACACAGAGAGTACGTCCATGCGAAAGCATAGGCGGCGTGTTGTGCACGTGGCTTTATTTCTGATGCTTTGCTCAGGGGGCACCTTAATGCTCAAAACCTTTTCCTAAATGAGAAGGGTTTATTTTTATGTGCTTTTATCAAGCGTGTTTTTTCTTTCTCTTTTTTGTTTGGATATTTCGTTTAGGTTCAAAAGTTACCGTGTCACCTCAGGGAAGCAGCAGCCTATCGTGGGTTTCCTGGAGCCGCAACTCGAGCCAATGATGAGCAGATGGTAGCAGTTAAACAGTGTCTGGCGGACAGCGTCACCACAGTGGCAACACTGCACAGGCAGCATCAGAGAGCAGGGACTTGTGCGTTCCCGAGTCAGCGGGAAACATGCCCGGTGCCTCCGCTGCCGAAGCGGCCGCAGTCTCTACATAGATCGCGGCCGGTCTCGTAACCATGTCTGTCAGCGCAACGGAGAACGATCCGCCGAGGTTCTTCGTGGGTGGAGAGGATGGAGAGGAGTTACTAGACTCAGCCAGATCTACAAACTACGAACACTTCTATGACCATGGGGAAGAAGAGGAAGAAGAATATGACTCTGTACGTACTGTAGGAGCATGTGTGTGCTATCCTGTGTGTTCTCTAACATCATTTTACTTTGAAATAGCGTTAGATCACAAAGTTCTGCTGCTGAAGTGGTGTGCTGAGCTGGGAGATGGTTCACGTTCAGGTAACGGTCTGTCAGATTTGTCTGGAAACGCAGCGCAGGTGAGAAGTAAGCGTATCCATGCAGAGTGTTCTGACATTTCATCACCAGTTCCTAGCTCAAGAGGAATTCTTGTGTTTAGTATGCATGAGTTGTCACGTCATGTCTTTTTTTAGCTGTGTTTTGCTGTTCTTTTAGTCTAATACCTCACTTTCAGGAATAGTTGGATTAAATTTTTTGCTGATTGCAAGCACATCTAGAGAATTTAAATGTAAGGAAGTGATAGTAAAACACTTCACCACGATGAAAAGTAACGTGGAACTGCAAAGTAGTGCAGAATTATCAGCTCAGCCGGCTCAGTGCAGCCTGTGTGTTTTAATAAGGGAAGATAATGGACTGTGTTTTAAAAGAACAGTAGGTTGAAATAAAGGATTGTTCTGAAGTTTGGGGGGGGGGTTGTTTCTTTTTAATCAGAGGAGTAGGTTGGCTGTTGCACTCAGGAATGTCGCTGAGGGAGAGAGAATTTAGAGTATACAGAAAAGCGATACCGCCTTCGAACGAAATAGCTCAGAAATCTACAGCGGCATTTTCTGGTTTACTGCTTTTCCTGAGTCACTGCTAGTATTAGGTAACAGGGCGAGCAGCCTTGTGAGTACTGAGTAAGTGGAGAAAAATGAAATAGTTTAAAAATTAATTGCTAGTTAATTTCAGTGTAAACAACAAACATTATTTCATTCAGATTTGACATTTCTGGCTTAGGCTCCGATCTTTCGTGTTTGTTCCTGACACAAGAAGTGGTGTCGAGCTTTTGTGTGGTTTCCTTCGGGGTGCCTCTCACACGGGGCCCGTGCACAGAGCACAGTGCTGCGTTTTGTTACCTGCTGGCAGTTCCCTTGTTTGAGCACTAAATCAAAGGTAGTGCCAAAAAGACCTTCTCTAGCGTTGTGCCGCTAAAACCCGGCTGCGTTCCCGGAGAACTTCAGAGTAACTTTTTCCTCTGTCCCTCTCCAGCCACCAGAAAGACAAATTGCGGTGGGGATTTGTTCCATGGCCAAGAAATCTAAGTCCAAACCAATGAAGGAAATCCTCGAACGCCTCTCCATGTTCAAGTACATAACCGTGGTCATATTTGAGGAAGATGTGATTTTGAATGAGCCGGTGGAAAACTGGCCTTTGTGTGACTGTCTCATTTCTTTTCATTCTAAAGGTAAATCTTTTAATAATACCATAACATTTTTTTTTGACACATAAATACTTTTTTTTGGGTAGTTTTATTGTGTTTTCCCAGGAATCGATTCATTTGTCTGTTTTAATATAATACCACTGACTTTTAAAATACAAGCTTTTTAAGTGATGCTGTTTTCATTGCTTGAGGAAGTCCTGTCTGACATCGTATTTGAAGTAACTCTTCAGTGGGTAAATATTTGTGGAGCCAGTGGAAATGACGATCTAATGCTTAATTGGCCCCATAACTGTAGAGACGCGCCTTTCTCTGTGGCACGTTGGGAGCCTGGCCACTTGTTCGTGTATCTCTGTTAATGTCTAAGGGTTTTTGTGGGGCTGGGCAGCGAACCAAACATGAGGAGACTGAATTGGAAATCCTATTTTCAGGCAGAGGCGATAAAAGCCTTAGTTCTGCTGCTGTGGACGTGGAGGGCGCGTGGAGTGAGGAGAGGGGAACTGGAGACAGGACCGCTGCTTTTGGCAGCCTCTACTGAAATTAGGCTGTGGATCCGTGATAGTCTTGAGCTGATGTTATGTCTAGAGCTGAGAGAGCATCGCCCCCACCTTAAGACATAGCGGAAGCCTGTACATGAGGGCTCCAAACTGTTTACTGACGTTGTGTCTTGCAGTTTTAATTTACTTGTCTTAATAAATATTTTAGGATTTCCACTGGACAAAGCAGTTGCCTATGCAAAACTCAGGAATCCGTTCATAATCAATGACTTGAATATGCAGTATCACATACAAGACAGGTAAGTGGCAAGTGGTGAGAATCTGTTCTTACTGCATAGCAACAGTTCCCGTCTAAATAAAATTGTGGTGAATGTTGTGCTTCAGTAACGTATGTATAGTTTTCTGAGATGTGTCTCTAGGTATGTTTTTTATTTTACTGCTTTATATCGATAGGTCTAAAGATTTACCGTGGTGGAAATTTGTTGATACCTTTGTTTAAAGCCTAGCAAATAAAAAATGTTCTCCTCTGGAAGTACGTATAGCATAGGTACGAATAGCAGCTGCACAGCCTCTCGTGACGGGAGAACTCCGGTAACTACGACAGACAGTGGATATTTAGCAGTTGTTGGTGTTCAAAGATCACGTGATTATTAGAAGTGAGTTTTCTTTTGGAGCTGCCGTCGTGCACAGCAAATAGTAGTGACTCAGGAGTGAGGAAGATCCTTCCAAACAGCGAGCGGACCTGCCCTTCCGGAGGCCTTCTCTTGCTGTCCGGTGTGGGCTTTTTCAGCCCTTTGTGTTAGTGATCTCCTCTAGCAGGAGACTCGTTCTAAGAACGTTCACAGAGTCATGGAACGGTTTCGGTTGGAAGGCAGCTCAAAGCTCATCCAGTTCCAGCCCCCCTGCCCTGGCAGGGACACCTCCCACCAGACCAGGTTGCTCAGAGCCCCGTCCAGCCTGGCCTGGAACACCTCCAGGGAGCAGGTGGCCACGACTTCTCTGGGCAGCCTGTTCCAGTGTCTCACTGTGAAGAATTTCTTCTGTACATCTAACCTAAATCTACTCTTTTTTGGTTTGAAACTGTCATCCCTCATGCTGTCACTGCACTCCCTGATGAAGAGTCCCTCCCCATCGTACCTGTAACCCCCTTTAGCTATTGAAGGGCCACAGGAAGGTCTTCCGAGAGCCGTCTCTGCTCCAGGCTGAACAACCCCAGCGCTCTCAGCCTGGCCTCGTAGGAGGGGTGCTCCAGCTCTGATCATCTTCACAGCCTCCTCTGCACTTGCTCGAGCAGGTCCACGTCTTTCTCACGCTGGGGGCCCTCAGGCTGCGCGCAGTGTTGCAGTGGAGCAGGGGCAGAATCACCTCCCTCCACCCGCTGGCCACGCTTCTTTTGGTGCAGCCCAGGATGTGATCGGCTTTCTGGGTTTGAAGTGCTCATTGCTGGCTCATCTTCAGTCTTTCGTCAGCCAGCACCCTCGAGTCTTCTGCAGCGCTGCTCCCAATCCACTCGTCGCCCAGCCCGGGTCCATGGTTGGGATTGTGCAGACATAGGGGCAGGATCTTGCCCTTGGCCTTGCTGAGCTTCATGGAGGTGGCACGGGCCCAGCTCTCCACCCGGTCACGGTCCCTCTGTTTGGGATCCTGCCCTTCCCGTGTGTTGACCACACCACAGAGCTTGGTCTCCTCCACAAACCTGCTGAGGCTGCCCTGCACGTCCATGTCCGTGTCGCTGACGGATGTCAGACAGTGGCAGTCCCAGTGCTGGCCCCTGAGGAACACCACTTGTCACTGGTCTCCCCTTGGACATCGCGCCGTTGACAGCAGCTCTTTGACTGCGACCACCCAGGCAACTCCTTACCCACTGGGTCAGATCCGCGTCTCTCTGATCTAGAGACAAGGATGTCCAGGAAGGTGCCATCAGTGGCTCTTATCCACCAGCACTGTCACCCCACTGCAGAAGGCCAGGCACGACCTGCCCTGAGCGAATCCATGTTGGGTGTCACCAGTCGCCTCCTGATTCTCCCTGTGCCCCAGTTTCCAGGAGGATCCGCTCCGTGGCCGTGCCGGGCACAGCGGTGGGGCCGGACGGCCCTGTCGTTTCTCAGTCTTCCTTGTTTCCCGTTTTGAAAACGGGGGTGATGTTTCCCCTTTTCCAGTCAGTGGGAACTTCACTGAGCTACCACGACTTCTCAAATGTGATGGAGAGTGGCTTAGCAGCTTCATCTGCCTGTCCCCTCAGGATCCACGGATGCGCCTAATCAGGTGCCATGGCCTTGGGCACCTTCAGGTTCCGTACATGGTCTTGAACTTGATCTTCTGCAGTGGATGGTTCCACCTTCTCCCAGTCCCTGCCTTTGCTTTCAGTGACTTGGGTGGTGTGGCTGGAGCACTTGCTGGTGAAGACTGGGGCAAAAAGTTACAGAATCACAGGATCGTCCCGGTTGGCAAAGACCCCTAAGATCATCAGGTCCCACCACGTGCCCTACTCTAGCAAGTCCAGCACTACACCGTGTCCCCAAGGGCCACGTCTCTGCGGCTTTTGAACACCTCCAGGGATGGCGATTCAGCCGCCTCCCTGGGCAGCCTGTGCCAGTGTCTGACAACCCTTTCTGTGAGAACTTTTCCTGGTGTCCAGTCTAACCCTCCCCTGGTGCAGCTTGAGGCCGTTCCTGCTTGTTCTGTCACTGGTTCCTTGTGAGAGGAGACCAGCGCCTGCCTCCCTGCCATGTCCTCTCTCTCGGGTAGCTGTAGAGAGCAAGAAGGTCCCCCCTCAGCCTCCTTTTGCAGCCTAAACAGCCCCAGTTCCCTCAGCCTCTCCTCACAGGACTTGTTCTCCAGACCCCTCACCACTTTAGTTGCCCTTCTCTACACCTGCTCCAGCACCTCGATGTCTCTCTGGTATTGAGGTGCCCCAAACTGAAGCCAGTGCCCGAGGTGTGGCCTCACCAATGCCGAGTACAGAGGCACAACCACCTCCCTGCTCCTGCTGGCCACGCTGTTTCTGACACAGGCCGAGATGCCGTTGGGCTTGGCCCCCTGGGCACAGCTGGCTCCTCTTCAGCCGCTGCCAACCAGCACTGCCAGGTCCCTCTCTGCCGGGCACTTCCCAGCCGCTCTTCCCCAGGCCTGTAGCGCTGCAGGAGGTTGTTGTGACCAAAGGGCAGGATCCGGCACTTGGCCTTATTAAACCTCATACAAATGACCTTAGACCAATGGTCCAACTTAACCAGATCCCTCTGCAGAGCCTTCCTGCCCTCAAGCAGATCGACACTCCCACCTAGTTTTGTGTCGTCTGCAAATTTACTGAGGGTGCCCTCAATCCCCTCACCCAAATCGTCGATGTTAAACAGGACCGGCCCCAAAGCTGAGCCCTGGGGAACGGCAGCTGGATTTAGCTCCATTTACCACAACAAGCCATTGAGTACCTCAGCTCTCTCTGTATCCTTGGTAGCCAAGTCTCTCATTTCTTTCTGGAGAGGGCCCAGATTTTTCCTAGTCTTCTTTTGATCACCAACATACCTGTAGAAGTTTTTCTTCTTTCCCTTGACATCCCTGGTGAGATTTAATTCTATCAGGGCTTGAGCTTTCCTAACCTAATTCCTGGTTGCTTGGAACTTTCTGTTTCTCCCAGGTTACCTGTTCTTGCCCCCGCCCTGTGGCCTTTCCTTTTTGTCTTTACGTTTGTTAGGAGCTCCTTGTTCATCCGTGCCATCATCCTGGCGCTTTTGCTGAGCTTCCTCTGTGTTGGGACGCATTGCTCCTGGGTTTGGAGGAACTGATCCTTGAACATTAACAAGCTTTCTTGAGCCAGGGCTTTATCTCACGATACTCTGCCAAGCAGGTCCCTGCAGATGCCAGCGTCTGCTCTGCTGGAGTGCAGGGTGGGGACCTTGCTGCGCACCCTCCTTGCTGCCCTAAGGATTTTGAACGCCACCACTTCACGATCACTGCAGCTGAGGCTGCCCGTGAGCTTCACATTCCCCACCAGCCCCTCCTTTTTGGTGAGAACAAGGTCTAGCATCGTACCTCTCCTCAGCTCTTCTACCGCGTAGAGAAGGAAGTTACCATACACACTTTGGAAGAACCTCAGGGTTGCTTATGTCCTGCTGTGTCGAAGGGGTAGGTGAAGTCCTGCATGAGGAGCAGGGCGTGTGAGCACGAGGCTGCTTCTCTCTGTCCTTATAGAGTGCCTCATCTTTGTCTTCCTGATCAGGCGGCCTGTAGCAAGCCCTCCTGTAATGCCACTTGTCCCTGCCACCCTGATCCATACACTGTGGATTCCCTGCTCATCTGTCTCCAGGTGGAGCTCCCTGCCTTCCAGGTGGTCGTTGGCATAGAGGGCGACACCTCCTCCTTCCCTGCCTGTCCTTCCGAAAGAGCCTGTATCCTTCCCTTCCAACGCTCCCGTCACTGGAGCCATCCCACCGTGTCCCCACGATGCCAATAAGATCAGAGCCCTGCAGCTGTGCACGCCTGTAACTCCTCTCTTTTATTCCTGGTGCTACCCGTGTTTGCACAGAGGTGTTTGGTCTGGGTGAGCAGTGAAGCTGCCTGGCTGGAGTGGCTGGAACTGCTGCGTGTGGCTCTGCAGGCGCTCTCCTGCTGACCTGTGACCCCTCGCCAGGCTCTGGGCATCTATTGCTGACAACTGGTACCAAACTGGTAGGAGAGGGTTCCCCCGTTGCACTGCTGGAGTGGAGAGAACAGGACTGGCATAGCAAATTACTCCTTCTTTATTGATATTGGTGAGATACCTGGAGACCTACAGCTGTCTGAGCAACCTTTAAAGCTTTATATTAATCACTAGGGTGTTACATACGCAATCTTTTCCTGTGTGATTTAAAAAACCAAACGTGTTTCTCTCCTCCCTTACTCGTGGACTCTAAAATAGAAACATTGGCAGGATTTGCAGCCTTACTGTGCAACTTCTGGTCTTTTTGCTCCAGGAGAGAAGTATACGGTATTCTGAAAGCCGAAGGCATTTTGCTTCCTCGCTATGCAGTTCTGAACCGTGATCCGAACAATCCCCAAGGTAAGGAAGGGTAAATAAAATGTCCACCGTTGGCATCTCTTTGTTTCCACTGGAAACTGCACCCGTAGTGGAAAGCTAAATTACACTTGCTGGACAATTATTCATTTGTGCAGAGGTTGATTCCTCCTCCAGCGTTTCAAGTCTTGTTGCGAATGAGCCCCTGCTGACTGTGGGGGCAGCGTGTGAAGCAGCACAGGCGCCGAGGCTGCGCGAGCGCTGTGCAGCGTACACAGAGTCAGGCTGTTGTGGTCACAAACTGAACACGTAGCGCGGTGGTGCCACACCAGCTGCTGCGGAGAGAATTAACTCCATCCCTGGCAAGGGCCGTACACGTGTGCATCTGAAGAGCGTGGTTCTGAAGCCTGGGGTCACATTCCAGACGTCACAGAAGAACTAGAATATAATGGCCTGAAGACTCAAACTGAGATTCTAATATGTCACAGCAGAGATTAGAACATTTCATTACCTACAGCAATCTAGTGATTTAGTTAGGCTGTTGAATACTTTCCTTTCTAAGTGCAGGCAGCCGTATAAAGGACATTGAATCCGAACATCTGCAGGCGATATGCTCTGAATATAAGTTGGAATGAGACTTTTCTGTACCTGAAAGCAAACTGAGCAGCTTTTCCTACTAAAGTGAAAGGTTAAGGCAACTATAGGAGATGGCACTTCCAAGACACAAGAGAAGAGATAAGAAAAATAAATGAAATTAAAGTATTACTGTCATGTAGCTTGTAAGAGATAGGGAATTACAGGTCTGGGTAGTCTAAGGGGGAAAGGACTCATTTGTGCTACAAAAGCCAAATAAAAGCTGCTGCCTGTGGCCAGCCAACCAGTAGTGTAGAGATTGCTGATTCCAGAGGTCCTAACCAGGGCAGGGTGCGTCAGGCACACAGGCTGAGACAGCGCTGAGCCTGTTGCATCTGGCACCGCATCGTGCTGGCTTTCCATCTGCTGCCCCCGGGTACATCAGAGGGGGCACTGAAGGCAGAGACAGCCCTGCTCCCTGTCTTCAGAACACTGCCCAACAAATACCGCCCACGCGGGGTGATTTCCTGTCTGTCCCTGAGGGAATCAGCAGGAATCCTGGAACAGACATTGTGTCAGGGGAACGCGATACAGGTGTGGTGGGGCAGACGTGTTCAGCGCATGATCATCAGGTCTTGGTGCAGTCAGTAGCACATCAGTGAACCAAAAATGGATGATGATATTTTTTATTTCAACCTACAGAATTGCCCCAAATTTCTAATAATGCGATTCCATGAATATATCATCACGTCTCTGTTGTTCACCCTGTTTCTTCAGAATGCAACTTGATTGAAGGAGAAGATCACGTGGAAGTGAATGGGGAAATATTCCAAAAGCCTTTTGTAGAAAAGCCAGTTAGTGCAGAGGACCACAATGTTTACATTTATTACCCGACGTCTGCTGGCGGTGGAAGCCAGAGGCTCTTTCGAAAGGTGAGGGCATTGTGCTAACGGTGCTGAGAAGTTGTTGAAGAGTAATTTTGTCCTGTTGGTGTGGCAGCTGGGACCTGCTTCATGTCCTGCCTGTGTAGGAGCAGTGGCGGGCGGAGACGATAATGTCAGGAGGACATGCAGAGGGCGTGGAGGCCGGTGGTCCTTGCGGTGGGTTGTCAGCCGCTGCCGGTTGTTGTAGGTACAAGCAGCACGAGCCCTCGGTGCACTTGTGGAATCTGGGAAAGATATTCTGGGAACGATCAAAACCTACTTGCTTCCTTTGGTACAAGAAGTGGTGTTTCAGTACAAGTGTGTTATTTTAAGGAGTTTTAAAGTATCTCAGGCAGTAGCCTGTGGGTTTATTAATAGAACAAATGCTCGTTTCAGATTGGCAGCAGAAGCAGTGTTTATTCTCCTGAAAGCAGCGTGAGAAAAACTGGCTCCTACATTTACGAGGAGTTCATGCCTACAGATGGCACTGATGTGAAGGTAGGACAACCACGCGTTCCGAGTTATATTTAGAACAATCAAGTGCTCAAGTGCTCCAAGCGCCTTTCAGTTTTAAAGATGAGAGTGTATCTTTGTGTTGAGGGCTAATTTTAATGGAGTTTTCGTACAGTTCATAAGTAAAGAACATAATTATTATTCTAGCTAAACACAGTCCTTGTGAAGTAGAACGGCTTTGCTTGTGCTGTTAGAATCAGATGCTGGGGGCTTCACCACCCAACATGTTGTCTTTCCGGCCCGCAGAGCCTGTACTTTGCTGTGTAAGCAGATGCTGCCCAGATACTCCGTGTGAAGGTTACAAAGAAACCTGTAATTGAAGTGATTTTGCCGGCTGTCGTAGCAATCTAATTAATAAACAAAAGTTACTTACGAAAAGCACATGAAGCTAGAGGAAATAATGCACTGACCTTATCTGCAGTTATTTTCATTCTTTTGTTCGTTTGTTTTCTTAGCCGATGTAAAGATTAGGTATCATAAGAGAATGTTAGAATAAGGCAATAGCAGAGCAGGTGTTAAGCCAGCCATGTATGGAGATTGCTTTCTCTCCCTTTGTGTTAGTTCTGGCTATTTTCATCCCCTCACAGAAGATGTGAAAGAAACGTTTTACAATGTGCACGAGAGATAACTGTGTTTCGTCAAACAGTGGGGCTTTGGGGAGTGTAAGATCTAGGCCAAGGAGCCCTTTTATCAGCTGCAGTCAGCCTCTGCCACTGGAGGGCAATGCTCGTTTTGTGTTCTCAGACGAATTTCCTGCTCTTTCTGTTCTGCTGAGCCGCTCTCTCCAGATGGTTATACCGTGCCACACGTTGCACTAGGCTGATCTCAGCTGACAGAGACGTCGGCCTAAGAGCTCGACCAGCTCTTTCCGAAAAGAAAAGTTCTGTGCAAATGACTCGATGGGTGGGACTGGTTTGACTGGTCATAGTAGTCACCAGGCAGCAGCTGTGGGATTTAACACTCTGAGCGACAGTATGGTCAGTGTGTTACAGGGCAGCTCCACCCAGCTCAGCCCCTTGCCTGAGCTAAGCTGCCAGCGTTTGCAATCCTCTGGTTCAGCTGAGTACCTTTTTCGTCAAAGCTTAGAGTTTTGTTTTGAATTAAAGTAGGTAGCAGAGACAGTTCCTGAGACCTGCTGACCTGTCTCTTGTAGCATACGCCCCAATCCTTCTGGTGAGTACCCAAACTGCAGCAGAGTAGATGGCATAATCGTTCTCTCAAGCCTCTGCCTTGTGATGCTGAAGCTGGACAGATCTTTGTTTTGTTCAGTCCTGCCTAAAATATGGATGTATTTTTTAATGAAGTGACTCAATCCTGCAGCCAGATTTCCATAGTCAAGTAAACTGAAATTATTCTCAAATTGATCTACTCTTAAGTTCTGCAGATGTTTTGGAGGGAAAACATTATTCCTTACCTCGGTACCACCATAATTAGGAAACCAATTTTTATTCACAGGGTCTTATAATTATTATTTTTCTTTCCCTGTGCTCCACCTGTTCTCTCCTCTCGCTCTGTCCTAGGTTTTCAGTAAAGAAAGGGTGTTCTCTGGGGGTGGCAAATACCGTTGAGGAAGGTACTCCAAGGGTGATCTTTTCAATGATGAAATCAGCTAGTATGTTTTGAAGTAGTTACCGCATTTGAGATAAATTTAGCAAGATGTATGCATGTATGCAATGTAATTTAATGACTCTGAATCAAGAGTGCTGTTTTCCAATCAAGGTGTACACAGTAGGTCCAGACTATGCTCACGCTGAAGCCCGGAAGTCTCCAGCTCTGGATGGCAAGGTAGAGCGAGACAGCGAAGGAAAAGAAGTGAGGTATCCGGTCATCCTGAATGCGAGAGAGAAGTTAATTGCGTGGAAAGTATGCCTTGCCTTTAAAGTAAGCGGATTGCTTTCCTATCTGATCAAATGATTAGTGTTAATTGCTTATTACATTAAACTCCCACATCGCATCTTTTTGTAATCCAGAAGAATTCCTCCTGTATTGCATTGAACAGTTCTGGATGGGTTGCTTGCCTTGCATAAGTTTCTAGTCCACAGAGTATCCGTTCTGTGCGTAACAGGTTCACACACTTTGTTAATAGTTTCTAAGTTAACAAAACACAATTTCAGTAGTTAAGTTTTTGTACCTTTTTTTAACCCAGTGTTTACGTTGGGGCCAGTTCAATGTTAATTTGGTGCTGACGTGACGAGGTCCTTATTTGAAGCGTTTGATAGTTTCCATTTTCGTACAGTTCTAAGAATCGTGTGTTCCAAATTCCATTCAATCTCTCAGCCTCCGTTCACCGGTGTTACTAACAGGCTGTCTGTCAGTCTGCTTCGTGACCTGTGTGTAACTATGACGGCATTCTGGAGCCTGGAGGGTGTGAATATCGTCTAGCAAGCTGGGCTTTGAGATCTGAGAAAGTAATCTGTCGAAATTGCATCTAACATCTCGTGCTAACAATGTCGATGTTGTGCCAATCAGAACTATCCTGGCAAACTTAGATTTGAACAGCAATAGTTGTGTTGATACTTTGTCAGTTCTTGCCTGCCACCCTTCAAACCCGTGTGTAGGGGAGAACACTCTCGGAGTCCGGAGTTTGTAGACCCGTCGTTGCCTGTGCTCGAAATCCTGGCGGTGACGTTTGTGCACACGTGCACTGGACCGACGCACCGATACTGGTGGGGATGTGTGGGAAGGGTAAACTTCAGTTGGGGTTAAAGAGTTAAAACGAGGAAGGTGCTTGTGTGACCTGAGCAAACCTAACGTGGAACCGGCAAAAGATACCCAGTACAACATCTGACATGCTTTTGTGATGTTTTTAGATGAATACCTGTTAAAGACATTAAAATAGAAAGCTTATTTAGGATAGGCAATCCTAACGAACGTGATCAGTGACTCGAACTTCTTATTCTTAAAAACAGCAAACGGTTTGTGGCTTTGATCTGCTGCGTGCTAATGGACAGTCCTATGTTTGCGATGTGAACGGCTTCAGTTTTGTGAAGAACTCCATGAAATACTATGATGATTGTGCTAAGATACTGGGGTAAGACTTTACTGGCTTATTTCAGGAGTTCTCCCTATTCACTCCGTTGTATGTGACTGTGGTTTATGTGCTGCTTACTCCTTATTCCTAGATTAGTCACTTGAAATGAAATATCACATAAAATAAGTCGTTAAATAAATTATTAAAAAGAATTCCAAATCAGTAAATACATCCTAAATAAATTCCTTCTTTGTGAAATTATCTAAAACATTGTGTCTGAGGGCTTTGTGAACACAGAGCTAACTGAATAGGTATTCTGAAAGCTGGGTTCAACTGTTCAAGGTAGGCGAGGTCTTTTCGAGTTGAGAAGCACCACTGGATAGTTGTGCTCGCTGCTGTTTAATATGTGCCCAAATTAACGTACATTTGCGTTGATCTGAAGCTTGCGGTGTGTCCTTGTGTGCCTGTAGATTTCACACTCCTAAATCCGAACTGGTTAGTATCGAGGTATCTCCTGTGATACCATCTTCTCTCTGCTACTGGCAGGAGATAAACAAGCTGTAACTGGGCATCGCACGGAGCTGAGCAGTGACCTCGTGCCGGTGAAACGTTGCGCTCAGAGCGGGGCGATCCTGTTTTGGGCGGTTAGAGAGGTTCTGCAGCAAGATTCAGCTGGTGATACACAGCACAGCTTTCTGCACTGTCAAATGTTACACGTTGTTAAATGGAGAAGAGCTAAGCTGGAGTGCCAGATAACAACTGCAGTCCTGGCTTCTCGGCCACTTTCCGAGTTAGAGTTACGATGATCAGACTCATTTTGATTTCTCTTTATTTGGATTGTCATAGCTGTTGAATTCTTTGGAAAAAGATACCTGATAATGTTTTCCTTATGCTTTGTTCCTGATGGGAATCTGTTGCGGTGCTAAGTAATAGCAGATTATTTTGGGGCTTTTTAGAAGTTAAGTGTTGGGTTATGCTACTTCAAGATGCACACTTTTTTCCATTGTGTTACTCTTCACCTGTAGGTATTAATCTGAAGTTCAGTATGTTTTGGCAAAATACTTGGGAAACAGAACATTGGCATGATGTGACAATTTTCTGTGGGTGAAGGCGGTGTTACCGTTTCGTGGTTACGAGCAGAGACTTTGCCTGTTTCTCCAGTTGTATCACGGAGGCTTTAGAGAAATTGCCGCCAGAGGTACCAGTTCCTCCTCCATGACAGCGGCTTGCTGATTATCAGGGACTTCCAGCTAGACAGGGTAGCCAAGTGTCTGCGTGTTTGAGTGAACAAGACTAAATCATATCCATTGAGACCTGGAGTTCAAAACCCGAGGTTTCGTACAAATCCACGACTGCTAATGGTGTCTCTGTAGCAACTGCAGTAGCTTTAAATTGTTGTTTAAGTAGGTTTTTGTTGTACAGTTAAATTAACGATAGGTAACTAGAGAGTAATGCCGACAGTAATCTGAAATCACATGGATGAAAACGCGTGTATATACCTTACCTATTGGGTTTGGAGTTTGTGTGTGTTGTATAAGCTGTGCTTTAAACCTCATGTGTTTGTTTGTTTGTTTGTCTTATCCCCTTCTCTAGAAATATCATAATGAGAGAGCTTGCTCCCCAGTTTCAGATACCATGGTCGATTCCTTTGGAAGCTGAAGACATCCCTATTGTGCCAACCACCTCCGGAACAATGTAAGGCAATAGTAGCTACACCTGAACCGTGCAAACTCCTGATGTAACTTTTGTGTGAAATTTGTTTTCTCTTCACAAGGTGTGTCCACTTTGGCCTTTGAACGCTTGTTTTGTGTGATGAAAACAAGGAAGGAATCACAATTGCTATGCCAGCAATCAGAGTTTCTGACCCTTAGTAAAGCTGAGTATAGAACAGCAGATTTTCAAGTGTAGCGTCTTTTACGCATAGCTTCCTTCACTGCTAATCATTGTTCCAGCACCAACTTAATACGCGCTTCTAATAAACATGCTCTCTCATTTAATGAACCTCAAAATCATCGTTTCAAAAACTACTTAAAATAGATACTCTGTAGTTACCCAAGACTTAAAATCAATATTTATGTTTTATACCTTACATAATTTTCAGTTAACCTTATATTCTTGCATATCCTTCCATCACTTCTGTAGTGATGTCAGATAACTACAGCTTTGTCAGTTGTCTTGATTCGTGGTGGTTTTGATGTTGAATACAAGACCCTCGTGTATAAAATTGTGAAATGCAACCCTCTTGAAATTTCAGGATGGAGCTCAGATGTGTTATAGCTGTAATACGCCACGGGGACCGAACACCAAAGCAAAAAATGAAAATGGAAGTAAAACATCAGAAGTAAGCACAATCTTGGTAAAAATTGGTCGGAATGCTTTAGAGCAGAGCTCACTTCCTGGGGATGTGCGAGCGACAAATAGAACAGGAGCTACCTCATACAAGCTGGGGGGCAGGACGTGTTTTCTTTTATACCCAACGGATGTCGCAGGTCATGAACAAGTGCGCACCTCTCTTTCTAACAGGGCTACCAAATCACTTGTGCACGCTTCCTTCCTCACATGCTGTGCCTTGTGAACAGTCCTGCTTGATCTTAGAGAAAATTCATTTGTCTCTGTGGATGCCTTCATGCAAAACAATGCAGCAGAGAATGTTTCTGGTTCACCATTTGACTGTGACTTCTGCCTTTCCCTTTTTATCGTACCTGTTCTCGCGTGAGCTGTCCTCTTACTGCACCACCTTTTTGTCTTTTGCTCTCGTCAGAGGTTGATGGCTGCGGATTTCTGGTAGATGCCATCTTTGTTAGGGTTGATAGATAGAGCTCCTTACAGAACTGGCCTGGAATTAGCTTCAGTAAAAAGTATTTGCTTGTGTTGGAACCGGATTCCTGCATTCAGAGACATGTGTTGTGAAAGCGCAGGACTGCTGATCTGGTATTTTTGGTCCTTGCTTCTGCCCAGGGTCATTCCTGGAAGGCTGAAGATTTGTATAGCTACATATTCAAATGCTACGTCATTTGATGTATAGAGTATCCTCCCATTATTAACACTTATCAAGTCAGTAAGAGAACACTTCTATTGCTCTCGTTACTCTAATGTGTTGAAGGCTTTCTTGGGAAGTGGGATTGAATAAAGGTTGGTTTGGCATCTCTACTGATGGTTCTAACAAGCTTTTCAAGGGTGCTAATTTCAGACTGCTTTGAGAGCCGCTTAGGTTCGAGCAATATTTTAACTTATTAACTGGATTTTTTAATCAATATTCTTTCTCTTGAAGATTTTTTGATCTCTTTGAAAAATGTGATGGATATAAATCTGGCAAACTAAAACTGAAAAAGCCAAAACAGTTGCAGGCAAGTATGGCTTTATTTCCTCGCTGTGGTATTTTGTAAGTTGAGAATCTTTTCTTTAAGTAAATCCTATGTTTCCTTTTTTTTTTAGGAGGTGCTTGATATAGCAAGGCAACTCCTTGTAGAACTTGGGCAAAACAATGATTCTGAAATAGAAGAAAGTAAAGCAAAACTTGAACAGCTAAAGACTGTGTTAGAAATGTAAGTGTCTGATTTTCAGGCTTCGTAGCAACGAAGTTGTATCGGCTGTTTTGACCCGTTTGACCAATTCCTGCTTGGACTGCAAAGGTTGTCAGATACGGCATGATACATTAATTCAGGCACAGGGCATGTCAAGAGAACAGATGCCACGTTTGACATTAGGAAGGAGAACTGGACCATCTTGCTGGTTTTCCTCTTTTTCATTGAGCTTACTGCTTTATTTAGTGTCTCAGTATACTTCCTACATTGAAGAGCTACTTTCTTTAATCTCAATTTTTATCTTCTTGCATGTTTTTAAAATATTTGCATGCAGAGTCTGCTTCTTGCAGCGTGTGACATGATGAAGTCTGGCAGAGAACTGTGACTGTTTACTGCCTGCTTACAGCAGGCGTGGAGTATTCCAAAGAAATGAGGCTTTGTATGTTAAGCCTGAAATAGTTAATATTTTTTGAAAACTAAAACAAACCAACAACTTGAAGGCATCAAGGTTTGTTAAAGATCTGGGGTCTCAGAGCTCTAAATGGCAGTAGGTAACTAATTTTTAAAAAATCAGGAAAAAGACAGTTATTATTGAAATTTATGGCAGTTGTTTGAAATACTGAGTTCTGCTTAAGAACTGAATTGGCTGACAAACAGTGGCTGTTTGCGTTGCCAGGTCGGATTCTGGGCGCTGATAGCCGCTATAGCTGTAGACCTGAATAGGTAACTTAATCGTGCAGTCTGCAAATGCTTTTTTTATTATTTTTGTTCAGTTTTATGTTTGGTGGTGTGAAAAGAAGCAGTGGATAGTACTTGTAAATGTTTCATTATAGAATGTTTCATATCTCTGTAGTCAGTTTTCTACTTGTTGAGTTTTTTGTTCTGATCACTGCTTCAGTGAGTGGCAGTCAAATGCACAGATCAGTGACCAGCATCGGTTCATTATATCCTGCTACAGGAGCGTAGCAGGTTTGCAGGAAAATATTTAACGTGCTTCTCTCCCTCTTCCCCTCTCGCTTTCCCCTGTTCCTGCTTCAGGTATGGGCATTTTTCAGGCATAAATCGCAAAGTTCAGCTAACATACCTTCCTCATGGTTGCCCAAAGACTTCCAGTGAAGAAGAAGGTATTGTATTACTTTTGCACCTGATCGTGTAATATCACGTGTGTTTAAATAGCCACAGACTAATGGTGTAACATGTCTTGATGCTGAGAAGAAGGTTTGTGTTCTGAGTGAATGTGTTGTTGGCTGATACTCAGAGTCTCTTAATCTGGTGAGTCATACACCCCCCAAAACTATGCAGTAAATTAGTATTGTAACACTGCTTTTTGTGACAGAAAGGTGGGTGAAAAGAAGCTTCAGTCATTCACAAAAACGATGTTTTGGGACTGGAATGAGAAAATCACACTCAACATTTACTGCTTTCTTTAGAACTCTTATAAGCTTTTCTGGTCCTTGACCCATGGTTATTGACTGAAATAGCTATAGGGTATTTAGCATCCAATTTGTTAATTTGTTTTCTTTGAATTCGCTTGTTTGCTTCAGATGTCATGCTAAATATTTGTATTTATGTTATTTGTATTTTCTCTGTAACATAACTACTTCTGGTTCCTCTGTTTAAAGGCCCACGTAGTTCCCCAGTTCAGCGTTAGGGTGCTATTAAAGATACATAATGTCGAGGAGATCCTTTACTGAAGCCCAGCACAGTCCAAGTATCTCTGTTCATTTGTGAAAATACAATAATATTTGGAACATGCTACAGTACTGAGCTCCTCTTTCCGTGTACAATTAGATAATAGAAGAAACGAGCCGTCCCTGCTGCTGGTTCTGAAATGGGGAGGAGAACTGACCCCTGCAGGCAGGGTTCAAGCAGAGGAGCTTGGAAGGGCTTTCAGGTGTATGTATCCAGGTGGACAAGGTAAAAAAACCAACATTATAATAATTTAAAAAAAATGTGTTGACCGGCATAAATCCCTTTTGAAGATAATCAAACCCAAAAAGAGAGTTTGAGCAGAATATTTTTTTGGTAGGAGATTACGCTGGATTTCCCGGGTGTGGTTTGCTTAGATTACACAGCACTTACCGACACGATCTCAAAATCTACGCCTCTGACGAGGGACGCGTTCAGATGACTGCAGCAGCTTTTGCAAAGGTACGGTGAGAAATCATATTGTCAGTGTTAAAAACCCTCATGCCGTCAAGTTTATTCTTTCTTTTATAGACTGGGAAGATTTACGATTCATTAAGGTCCACAGTGTACAATGAGGCTCTGTTTTAAAAGGAAGGTGTTTTCAAAGGGCATTTAGTTCAGGGTGAAAGAGTATCAAATTAATGTGCCAAGCATTTGAAGTTCTCTGAGCAGATGCAGACACGTTTTAACTACAAAGATGACAAAAAACTAGCAAAAACCTTCAGTCCTTTCCTGTAACAACCTCCAGAACCGTAGAATCACAGAACAGTTTGTGTTGGAAGGGGCCTCAGAGATCATCCCATTCCAGCGCCCCTGCCCTGGGCAGGGACACCTCCCCCTAGAGCAGGTTGCTCAGAGCCCCATCCAGCCTGGCCTTGAACACTTCCAGCGATGGAGCATCCACAGCTTCCCTGGGCAACCTGGGCCAGGGTCTCACCACCCTCTGTAAAACAATTTCTTCATTATATCTGATCTGAATATGCCCTCTTCTAGTTTAAAAGCACCACCCTACTGGAAGGTCTGTCCCGGTCTTTCTTGTAAGCCCTCTGAGTATCGAAAGGCCACAGGAAGGTTTCCTCGAGCCTTCTCTTCTCCAGGCTGAACAGCCCCAACTCTCTCAGCCTTTTGTCATAGCAGAGGTGCTCCAGCTGCTTGGTCATCTTCATCTTCCATCCTCCTCTGGACTTGCTCGAGCAGGTCCCTGTGTTCCTGATGCTGAGGGCCCCAAGGCTGCAGGCAGAGCGGAGCCGAGGGCAGAATCACTCCTCACCCGCTGGCCGTGCTGCTTTTGGTGCAGCCAGGGATGCAGTTGGCAACGTTTTTAGTTTGCGCCTTCCTTGTGTGGTTAGGGCTCACTTTCCTCAAATTTTGTCAGGTTTCTTAGATGAGAGGGGGCCCTGTACTCTCCCTGCAACTGGAGACCTGAACAGGTCTCTCAGGAGCAACGTTGGCATCACTGAGGTGCTACCAGTTTAGCTGGCACTGAGTAGCATAGAATCATTGAACCTCCAAGATCAAGTCCAACCTTCTTCTCACCATCTCCATGGCCACAAGACCATGCTCTGAAGTGCCACAGCTGCTTGCTTTTCAGGACCACCCCTGGATGGTGACTCCACCCCCTCCCTGGGCAGCCCATTCCAATGTTTAACTGCTCTTTCACTAAAGAAATTTTCCCTGATATCCAATCTGAATTTCCCCTGGCACCACTTGTGGCCGTTTCCTATTGTCCTGTCATGAGTTACGAGGGAGGAGAGGCAGCACCTGCATCTCTACACCCTCCTTTCAGGGAGTTGTAGAGAGCAGTAAGGTCACCTCAGCCTCCTCTTCTTCAGGCTGAACAGACCCAGCTCCCTCAGCCCCTCCTCGCAGCACTTGTTCTCCAATCCCTTCACCACCTTCGTTGTCCTTCTCTGGACCTGCTCCAACACCTCAATGTCTTTCTTATACCGTGGTGCCCCAAACTGGGCACAGTATTCCAGGTGTGGTCTCACCAGTGCTGAGTACAGAGGCACAATCACCTCCCTGGTGCTGCTGGCCACACCACTCCTGATACAGGCCAGGGAGCTGTTGGCTTTCCGTGCCCCCTGGGCATAGCTGGCTCATGTTCAGCCGCTGCCAACCAGCACCACCAGGTCCTTTTCTGCCAGGCAGTTTCCAGCCACTCAACCCCAGGCCTGTAGCGCTGCAGGAGGTTGTTGTGACCAAAGTGAAGGACCTGGCACTTGGCTTTATTAAACTTAACACAGTTGATCTTGGCCCATTGATCCAGCCTGTCCAGATCCCTCTGTGGAGCCTGCCTCCCCTCAAGCAGATCAACACTTCCACCTAATTCCCTGTCATCTGCAAGCGTAGTGAGGGTGTGTTTGATCCCCTCATCCAAATGAATTGATAACAGCGTTAAACAGGACCAGCCCCAGAACGTGCTCTATGAGGTGTCACCATCTCTGCTGCTCCAGCTGCAGCAATCCTGCACACAAAGATCTTCTTTTGGGGGCCGTTTCTGTACAAGTGTCTGCAGCATCTGCCCAGTCTCTGTTTGTCTAACCCACAGGCAAATGATACAATACTGAATTAAAATCAGTGGTTTGGGTAGGGTTTTTTAACTGCTCTTCCATTCTCATCTTTATCTGTTTGCCTGACTGACGGTATTATTTGCTTCAGGGACTACTGGCCTTAGAGGGAGAGCTGACTCCTATTCTAGTCCAGATGGTAAAAAGTGCTAACATGAACGGTCTGCTGGACAGTGACAGCGATTCCCTGAGCAGCTGTCAGCATCGTGTGAAAGCAAGGCTCCACGAGATCCTCCAGAGAGACAGAGAATTTACTGCTGATGACTATGATAAGGTTAGCCTATGAGCCATTTCCTGTGAAACTGAACAAACAGCCACACAAATTCTGGTGCAAAAGTAGTGAGCGGTAATTTTGGGTATCTGTTCTGAAAAATTGTGTGCTTGCAAATAGTTTGAACTGCAAAGGAAGCCACACCAATTACGGTATTAGATATTCTGAGCTGTCTTGCAATTTAAGCGATCAGAATAGCTGCAGACTTTGAGATCGGAGTAGATACGGACTTCATTTATAACTCATTTTAATTGCTCCATTAAAAATATTTTTATTATTCAAGAAATGAAACTATATTGTTGATACTTTCTGTAATCTGCACTTGGACCGTGTGGTATTACACAGTGCATTGCCTGCCTACTGCATCTGTTTCGAGATCTAATCTGCTACAACATCTTTGTTTTTAACTCTGAAGAATACTAAGATGCTGAAAACCGGTAGAATACTTTCTAACTAGCGGAAGGAAAGGTCTCATTAACATGCTGAATTAGTGCATGTTAATAGAGTGTCTGTTGACTTTGTACAGAACACACGTGGTTGTTCCTGATTTTAAGCGTAAGTAGGATTGTTAGTTTTAAGAATATTCTTTCTCTGTTGGGTATAACAACTAAATACAAGTTCTCAAATCAGCATTAAGCTTAAACTGCCGTTTTCTAGAAGGTGTTGAGAAAGGTGTTGAAAAGTAATTTTACTGCCCTGTGTGTGGGCACGCAGTCTGACAATAACACTTCCTACAGAATTTTCTGAAGCTTTTGAGCATAGTAATTATTTGAAAGGAAGTTAGGGGAAGTTGCTGAGTGTGTATAGTTCAACACTTGGAATCTTTCGTATGTTCCATCTTATCTCCCCAGTTCTTTCAAAGCTGGTCAGTTTGTTTGGGTGATTCTGTGTTTATCTCAAATTGCAGCTTACTCCATCTGGAAGCATCTCACTGATAAAATCAATGCAGGTTATTAAAAATCCTGTAAAGACGTGTGACAAAGTCTACTCCTTGATCCAGAGCTTGACTTCTCAGATCAGGCAAAGGATGGAAGATCCAAAGTCTGCAGGTACTTTAACATTCTTGTAATTGTATTTGGTTTCCCTGGTTTCCATTTGAGAGAGAATTGTAACTTAACTTTTCTCATTAAACTTGCTTTTAGCAGAACTCTAATCAACAGCTGCTTAGGGATTCTCGCAGTCTGATTCTATGTGCAGTTTTAAAGTAAAACGTAGGAGGAGCACACGGTCCTGTGGCAGCAAGGGCTCTTTGTGTGGTCACAAGCTCAGGCTGGGCCTCACGTGTTTGCAGAAATTCTTAAGTGTTTGGAGCTTAGCAGTCCACAGAAGTTATCAGAAAAACAGATAGTATGGAAGTTAATTTCTGTAAGTACATTTCTATACTTAAATACCTTTGCTGCAGATCTGTTGCCTGCTGGATGGTGTGTAGTAGCATTGCACAAAACGATGCTCAGCACTAATAGTGGTGAACCAGTGGCGCAGTAAAACCAGGGCTGGACATGCCCAGAGTGCACTTTTGGGACTAGCTGAACACTGGAATACGTGTGGTCAGTGTTCCCGGCAGCGCGTGCTGAGCAAATAGCTTCTGTTGCAAGGCTGGGCAGCACCAGCGTCGCCTGTGTGTAGTATCAGTGAGTTTGGTCTGGTTAGTCTGATCTCCTGTCCTGGGACGGGGATAATCCGTCCTTCTGCTGCTCTCTTGGCTCTTGCTGTTGACACATGCAGGAGCGAGAGACGAGGGATGTGGGATGTGTTCTAAACCACAAATGCTGTCCTGCTCCACCTCCTCGCCCCTAGAATTTTCTTCCAGCTCCTTTTCTTTCTTTTTTTTAATATATGATCATAGAATCAGAGAATCGTTCAGCTTGGAAGAGACCTTTCAGATCATTGAGTCATCACTGTCCCCCCAGCCCTGCCAGGGCCCCACTGCCCCGTGTCCCTCAGCACCACATCTCCACGGCTTGGAAACCCCTCCAGGGATCAGGGGGACTCCACCCCTGCCCTGGGCAGCCTGGGACACGCCTGGGCAACCCCTGACAGTGCCCAAGAAATTGTTCCTCAGCTCCAACCTCAACCTCCCCTGGCAGGGGCAACTTGAGGCCGGTTCCTCTTGTGCTGCTCCTGGTGACCCTTTGTTAGTATTTTTTGTCGGTAAGGCTCCCTGCTGTTCGTGTGCACAGGTCCTTCATTCCTGCTCACAGCTGTGGCCTCTGCTGCTGAAGGACGGAGCCTTTCATACAGAAGGGGCGAGCTCTGGCGTTTCGTTGTTTCTGCAGAGCCGCAGCGCCACAAGCTGCCAGACCTTCCTGCTCGCCCAAGAGCAAGTCCCACCACTCTGACAGTGACAGTGGAGAGAGGACCAGGTCTAAAAGGCTTCAAAACATCTTTACGAGCAGCGTGATGTGTTGGAGGCCACTATTCTTGGTGCTGTAGCTTCGCTCCAAGGGCCGGTGCCGCATTTCTTTCTGCTAGATGTAGCTGTGATGCTTTCAGCAGTAAAATCAACCATTTGCACATCAGCTCCCTCCGCACAGAAATAATGCGATTAACTTATTTGATCCTTTTCATCCCGCTGTGTTCAACTGTCATTAAAATTTCCCTGCTCTTACGTGGATGGTCTTGGTTACTCACGAGGGATCTGTGTGTGTGCAGATATTCAGCTGTACCACAGCGAAACCCTGGAACTGATGCTGCGCAGGTGGGCCAAGCTGGAAAAGGACTTCAAGACAAAAAATGGAAGATACGATATTAGCAAAATTCCTGATATTTACGACTGTATAAAATACGACGTGCAGCATAATGGCTCCTTAAAATTAGAAAACACGATGGAATTATACAGGCTTTCCAAGGCGTTAGCTGACATTGTGATCCCTCAGGTTTGTATTTTCGGGTATTTAGGATAAGTTGAATAAATTATAGAACAAATGTTTTTTCAGATCTTGTAAAAATGTCTGTCTTGTCTATCGAAAGTTCTTGTGTTTCTCAGTAATGGAACCTTTTAACGTTACCTCTTGTTTTCCTGTAGCGAGCTGATTATGTTTTGTAAGAAAAATTTGATTCATAGTTCGTTAAGCAGCGTTCAAACCGAATGCTTCTAGCAATTCAAGCTGTAGACGTATTTGCTTCCTTTGCTGCATTGTGTTAAAGTGGCTCATCTCAGCCGTTCTGCAGAGATTTAAGAGGAGTCCCTGTGAACAACAGTGTGCTCTCAAATTGCATTTCATTTCATTCCTTCTACTTTCAGACATTTCATTCTCAGGCTCATGGCAAAGGGCACTGTTAACCTGATTTCACCTGGTTTAAGAGATTTACATTTAAATAGAGCTTTCTGCTGCTTCAAGATGCTGCACTGCCTGATAAGAATGTACACGCTGAGTTTCGCAGGGTTCTAGGCGAGAAGCAGACCAGCTGGACTCCCGCGTGCTGCGGGCTGTTAAACTGAGGTTGGCTCTGACAGGCTGCAGGACACGAAAGGGTCTGGTGGTGACGGGGCAGAGCAGACAAACGCTTTCCCCAGGTGTCCCTGCAGCTACAGAGCACTGTTGTGAGAGAGGCGTTATCTATCCACATCGTGTGCAGCAGGGGAGGGAATCTCTTCCCTTCGCCGCCTCTCAAACCCCGACATCAAGGAGGACAAGGAGCAATGTGGATAAGGACGTGTTGTGTTACCGGCCTGTTAACCTTAAGCTTTAAGTAGAGTGTTATAGTAGGTAAAAATGCAGGCAGAGACCGAAGGAAGAAAGGCAAACAAAGCTTGATAAGCCCACGTAATGCAAAGTGGGAGTGCTCGTGTTGCTTTCCAGGATAACCAGAAGGTCCATCGCAGTGATGGGAGTACTTCCCTGTCACCTGCAGCACAGACCCTGAAGCTTCTGGAAGAGCAGAGTTGACAATACCATGGATACCGTAATAGATCCAGTATTTTCCAGTTGCATTTAAATGCCGTTCTTAGCGTTATTCGACATGGATGGGAGATCTTCTCTGGGATGATTTACCCCAGACTAAGATAAACATGTTAAATAGGTAACGTGCCTATGTCTCTTTATTGAATGTTTAAAAAAACCGAAACAAACCTGACTTCAAATTAGGTACCGTAGATGTCTGCATCCTGGGGGGAAGGGGGGCAGGAGAAGTAACTCCCTGAGAGGAATAATTCCCTAGGTGTTTTTCCTGACAAACAGAGCTTCATCATACCAGAAGGTGAATTCCTTTTTGTGGTTTTACTACTGAATTGAAAACTGTCTCTGTCAAATCAAACAGCAAAAATGCCAACAGCTTATTGCTAGAAGGGACACGAGTAATCGAACGTAATGCCAACGTTAAACAAAGCAGTTTGCAGCCAGAGCAAACTGGGAGGTGACTAACTGGCTTTAATATACAAGCCGATTAGAATTGGAAGGCGTTTTAATCTTTAACTGAGTTTTGGAAGTTTTCTTCTTGCACAGGAATACGGCATTTCTAAGGCTGAGAAACTAGAGATTGCCAAAGGTTACTGCACCCCTCTAGTCAGAAAAATCCGTTCTGACCTTCAGAGAACTCAAGACGATGATACTGTAAATAAGCTTCACCCTCTGTAAGTCTTTTAATTTTTTACAGGGTTGCATTAATCTCCATAGCACTTAATAGACATGCACCATAGCTTTCATATTTGCAATGTCTTAGTAGCTCCTGGTAGTTTAAAGAAATATGATTCATTTATTTGTTGACCTCTATTTCTAATAGGAAGACATTTCTTTATGGTCTAATAATCTATTTTTTTTCCCTTTGAAGTTACTCCAGGGGTGTTATGTCCCCTGAGCGCCACGTTCGCACACGGCTCTACTTCACCAGCGAGAGTCACGTCCACTCTCTGTTATCCACCCTTCGCTACGGTGCCTTATGTGATGTAAGTTGAACACGCTTCCTGCTGAAGCTCTTACGCTTTGAGGGCACCCAAAAGGGCTCAGTCTTACTAAACCTGTATCAACTGAAAGCTGAATTTTCAGAAGTGACTTTGAAATTCATGTCATTTCTTCAGACGTTTGATTTCCTGCCACAGACGCAGAGTCGCATTCCCAATCGCTGGTGTGCACGCTGGTGGAAGTCAGCACGCTCTTTAGGTAGTGCTGAGCTCCATCGGTGTATTCAGCTGTCTATGTTATGGTCTTAAAAGGATCTCGAAAGGGAAGATTGTCCCTTTTTTTTGTCTTATGTTATCACCTGTAATTCTTCCAACTCTTTCTCCTTTAAGTTATCATTCAGGGTTCTCTTGAATTCCCTTTTGGAGTGGCTTCTTATTTTTGACCATTGGCGTATTGTCAAGACCTCCCTGCTGGACCTCAGGAATGTAGTGCAGAGTTTCCCTGCGGAGTGGATTGTCTTACTTTGCTATGCTATTGTAGAATACCTTCAAGGTGGTGCATTGTTCTCCATCTGATTGGCTTTGAAACCGAGGGCTGAAAAAGACCATGTCTCCAGATTCAAAATGCAATGAAAGCCTACATGGCTGCTTGTAAGACAGAGCTTGATTAATACACTAACCCTTGAAACGGTGGTATTGGCGTACTTGCGTCTGGTGTTGGATGACTAACCCACTGGTGCAAAATCAGTTTAACCCTAGACCTCCGTGACATACGCTGCAGCACACACACACGCCCAGCTTTTGGCTGATAATCTTTTAAGTTTCCTTTAATGTGAATTGCTAAATGTGGTTTTTACAGAATACTCTTTTTAAATAGTTTGGAATATGATGGTTAAATTTCCTCTGTGTACTGGGACATGGGAGAGCGATAACTAGAAACATTTTACGCAATAATAGTTGAAATGAGTTTATTGCAAAATTAACAATTCCTGTTCGGAGGGTTTAAAATGGTGCCTCTGTCTACAAGAACATCAAAGATACACTGAAATAAAGCATGGAAATTACTGATCTCTACTTTTCACGCATTTGTGAGTAAATTCAAGTCTCTTTTCTGGTTGTGTCTCTGGTCTTCCCGTAGCTGTGAAAAGCTTCTTACTTCTGCTGCGAATGCAAAGCCCATGTAAATGGGATAAGAGGGGAAATCATCAGTCTTTTTAAAGAATATAGTGGAGTTTTATTTGTTGATTTTTTTTTTCCTCTTCATAAGGAATCAAAGGATGAGCAATGGAAACGAGCTATGGATTATTTAAATGTTGTCAATGAGCTCAATTACATGACGCAGATTGTCATCATGCTTTATGAGGATCCAAACAAGGTATTTAAAGTGGATGAATACCTTCAGAAATGAGCAGTGCTAAGCTGTGTACCCCAGTGTAAACCTACTTCATCATTTTCCTTCAGGAGCTTTCTTCAGAAGAACGTTTTCATGTAGAGCTGCACTTTAGCCCAGGAGCCAAAGGCTGTGAGGAAGATAAAAATTTACCAGCGGGATATGGGTACAGACCTGCCTCCAGAGAGGTAATGGTTATACCTTCCTTTAAAGTAGAAGCTGGCTTTTGTGGATGCAGACCTACCTAAAATAAACACTGGGAAACTGATAGGTGAGAAACAGAAATGTGATTCTGGCTTTGGTAGAAGACTGTCCAGTAAAATATAGGCAATCCCGATGTAGTACTGCTCCGTTTTGAAGAGACAACTAACATAGTTTGGACCTTCTATGACTGTGTCAGAATTTTTGCTAGAAATACAAGACGCTGTAAGAGAAGTGGTATCAGCATCAGTGTCACACCAGTGATATTCTGGCAACCGAGAGAAATATTTAAGACAGTCAGGCAGTGTGGCATGTTTATAAACACAGGTTATTGAGGAAGGGTTAATATTTTCAAAGAGACATGAGCAGGTGTGTGGAGTTACCACCTGCTTTTTGAGAAATGGATGAAAGCAAAGCTTGCCTGGAATTCTTCTGCTGTCTGGTGGGGCCAGGATTTTACTACTGTGTCAGCAGAAATTTGAAACGATACATTGGTGAGCAGCGTGGTAAATTAGAGCCACACCATCACGTGCAGTGTGTTATTAGAGTCTAGAGCGGTTTGTCCAATAAAATGTCATCTACACCTTGTGTTTCTGAAATTGGCTTGCTTTATGTTTGTGCAGAAGATGTGTGTGACAGCCCCTTCTGCCTGCGTGTTGCCAGGTGTGCAGCTAAACGGAAACTTGGCTGTGTTCTGTTTGTAGAATGAAGGCTCGAAGAAAACCTCACACAGAAATGATAGCGATGAGGAGGCACACGCGCCTAAGAGAGACGAAGCAGATCGGTCAGTAGTGATGTTCAAGCCCATGGTATCAGACCCAATTCATATACACAGAAAGTCGCCCCTTCCGAGGTCCAGGAAGATTGGTTCTGTTGAAGTAAGTGTTCAGGTTCCAGATAATGCCTTTCACAGACATTAGCGCTTCCTTACTTTGAACAAAACAAAACCAAACGTAATTCAGGTTTTGATTGCAAAGAACCAGTACGACATTATGTCTCACAAAATGGTCACTCTTATTTTGTGGGAAATCCTCTTTTTTTATGACTTACTATTTTGCGATAAGACTTATTTCCTTTTTTCTTTTTAAGCCATTTTAGACAAGCCAATATTTGAAAATGAAGACTTTCTCAGTTTAAGCCTACATCTTCAAACTAATACACATTGCGTTTGGATTCATCCTTACAAGACAGGGAGTTAAGCAAACCCTGAGGGTGATCATGCTGAGAGGGAGCAGAGGGATTGGGGGCAGTAGGGGAGGTTCAGGAAGTCAGAGACATGTCTCCTGCTGTATTTGCTTTCACGTGGGGTGAAAGCTACTTCACCTTTCACGCGTTTGAAGGTAAGAGAATGAAGTGGAAGGCTTTTCAGTTTTGTTTCTGGTTTGTTTTTGTTTTTTGCTTAAGTGGGTGGGGTTTGTGTTTCATGAATTCTTTAGATAACATCTCGAACAGTCCAGTCTCCTGTCTTGAAGGCCATGACATCTAGGTGTGCTTCACAGATACGGCTTTAATGTCACAGAGGTGGGGGGACGCGCGGCAGCATCGCCGGTACCGTCCGTGCGGCTGAGTGGCGAAGCTTCAGCAGTGCGTGGTGGCACTTCTGTGATATTAATGCTGGAAGCAGACTAACAGCTTCTTATCGCCTCATTTTTGGTTGCTTTAAACTATCAGAAACGGCGACTCGCACCAAAAGCTTTTCCTTTTGTGTTTGTGTTGGAAATGGGCTGTTTGTATGCGGTGGAAGTATTGCAGATCTGCGAGCAGCTTGGGTTTTGGTAGCGTGGGCAGAACAAGATGCATGTTCCCTCCTGTAAGGATATCGGCATAACCTCACACGACTTCCATGGATTGAGATAACAAATGTGAATGTCTTACGTTTTCTGTTTGAGTTTGATGGTGAACGTGCTCACAACATCGATATTTGGGATTTTTAAAACCCGTTTTCACTATGATCATGCAAACTCCCCTCCTAGTTATGAGTTCACATACGCACAACTTAACAATCTATTGCTGCAAATTTTTAACCATTTTCATTTTCATAAATTATGCAGAAGTTACTTTCAAAATGTGTCAGGAAGGTAAATTGCCAAATTTTGACTGTGCAGGTGACACCTGTTCAGATGGAATGTGCCTCAGCATTCACGAGTCACAGAATTCAGTGCTTGCTTATTTGCTGGAAGAAAACAGCTGATTTAAAGAAAACATACACTGTATGTAGAATTGGCAGTTTCTTCTGGCCTCCTGAAATCTGCAAAACCAGTATTTGGAATATTGGAACCAAATGGCATTTTGAAGCGTTTTTAAAAAGTCATTGCAACTTAAACTGCAGCTGCCTTGAACCTTTTTTCTTTTATTTTTGTCCCCTGTAAGGCAATTCTCTCTCCACCTACGTCCGTTCCTTTGAAAGGACACTGTCAGGTGTGACATCACGTCAAGGTTTACTCTGGGTTATAGTCAGCAATATTTGCAGAAGAATTGCGGCTGTAACCGAGTCATGAAAAGAAAAAAAATTAAAAATCAGAGTTCTAACAGTAAAACAATAAAGTCAGGCTCATCGGCATCGGAAATCAAATTCTGTGCTGCTAAAAATGTTGATTGATAACGAGTGTCTATAACAAATAATGATGCGGAGCGTGGGTGACTCTGAGCCTGACACTGTCCTCCCTTCAATTCTTAGTAGGTGGCCAGCATCGGGTAATTATTAGGGCTTTTTTAAGGCTGAAAAGCTGCTGCTGGTCAGGTCAGCGCTGCTACCAGTGCGTCAGCTGTCAGGTCGCAAAGGCAATCGTAAAAATGAGAATCTCTTAGATAAGGTTATAGACTGGAAAACTACTAAGTAATAAGTAGGAGAGTTTAATGTACTTAGAAGGGGAAAACTATTAAACAGTATGTCAAGGATACCAGAGGTTCTGTCTCCAGCGTGTGGGAAACGCTTACAATTCGCATCAGTTGCTGATTGCAGTTACTCTTCCCTCGTACCTAATTAGTCTGCCAGCAACTGCAGGAGAGTCCAGCATTGGAAGATACAATTGGGCGAAGAGATACGAGCGAGACTGAGAACGTCCTAATTTTGCAGTGCTTCTCTTCCCTGTTCACTGTTTAATAGTTTTAAGATCAGTATGTAAAGGGTGCGAGCAGATTGTTTTTTTCTTTTCTGTTCATTTGGCTCTGTTGAATCTAACTTTGCATGCTTTGCTGTTTTTTGCCCCCTCTCTCACTTCCAGGAAGAGAGCCCCCTGAGTGTGTCTAGCCCAGAGTGTATTGGTACCTGGCTGCATTACACCAGTGGTGTGGGTACTGGGCGTCGAAGACGCAGATCAGGGGAACAAATCACTTCTTCCCCTGTCTCCCCTAAATCATTGGCTTTCACATCCAGTATTTTTGGCTCATGGCAACAGGTTTTTAAACTTTACTTCATTAAACATTATTATGCATCCCAAGCAACAACCAACTGTCTTTAAGGACATCTAATCCCTTGTAATGGATCATTTGAAGCAAATTTTTCCACTTCTTGAAATTTCTTCCCGAGAATGTTTGGGGGAAAAAGAGCAAGTGCATGTTTTTCCACTGAATGTGTTACATGTTTTCCTGAAAATTTGATTTCTTTATAGGAACTGCAAATGTTACCACAGTAAAAAAGACTTAGTCTACTACCTCATGAAACAGATTTCTGCTTTGGTTTAGTTGTCCTTTAAGACTTTAAAACCAGCATTGCTTAATTTGGTGGTAGGTAAATTGAACAAAAAATGAAATAATTGCAACCAATACCATTCACAATAATTTATTCGGTATTTCCTATTGCTATTCAAAAATTGTTTTGCATATATGATATTTTCAGTGGCCTGGTATTAACTATTGCAGGGAAAAAACTCTAGCACTAATAATTCTCGCCTTCTGTATCCAGAGGTATCTGAAACTCCCGAGACAGGACATCATCCATTGGCTCGTGCAATGCTTTGAAGATCTTTCTAAACACTGGGGGGGGGGAGGGCGGGAA